>RJWM01001600.1:0-151063 GCA_004363535.1 Dasyprocta punctata | reverse complement strand
AAAAAAAAAAAAAGAGTGAAAAATATCGGAAACCCACTTTTAAATTTTGATAGGAATTACCATTGCCCACAAATGACCAATTCTTTTGTTTTCTTCTACCTACCAACGTACATGCTATAAAAACATTAACAAAAACAATATTCTCAAAACCACATTCCGTATCTTCAAATCATTTTAGAAACATCTACTAGATAAAAATTTTATCTGCTAACACCTTCCACGAAACTTTAAATTTGTTGTACTCCGGATGATTTACTTTGCTTTATTCTTTGAAAAGACAACAACTTAAAACCTTAGTAATTTTTTGTGTCAGACACACCTGTAACATCACAGGACTCTGTAAATGTCTGTTTGTAAATGAAAGACCAGAATGGAAAGAGAGAAGCAGAGAGGAATAAACGGTCCAGGAATATTTCTCTAGAAATCACATCAAAAGTAACACAAGTAATAAATCTGAATAAAGGTGAGTCCAATCATGTTGATTAATTTTTTTTAAAGCAGGTATAAAAGTAAACAGGATTAATGGTATGGAAATAAAAATATAGACAAAGATAATTTGGTTAATGTATTTTAATCAAATTCTAAAGAAGCGTTTAGCAACACACAAACGCCACTTAAGAGCATATCTAATTAAAACCATGGTTGTATATCCTAGAGGAGAAAGTTTTAATAAGTGATTTCTCTTGATGCTTTGAAAGGAAACTGAGAATATATTATAGGCTTCTGTGATAGTAGGATTAAATGGTGACAGTTCTTCACTTATAAAAGAAAAATCCAAGACAGACTATTGCTTTCTTGACAAAATATTTTAATCTTGGCATTCATAATTTATAAATATACTGTATTGCTTCTTTCAACATATACCCTTGCTACCTACTAATAAGATGAGAGGCATAACTAGGGGTCAGTATTGCCCACCTAAAATAATATGAGAGCCAAGAGGATTACAAGCTTGAGGTCTATGGGGGTCTGGGAAACTTACTGAGACTCTGTCCCAAAAAGGTCTGGGTATAGCTTCCTCACAGAAGGACCCTTACTAACACTATACTAACAACAATAGAGGACTTACGGGTGGAGCTCAGTGGGAGAGTACAGGCTTCCCATATGCAAGGTCCTGGGTTCAATCCCCACCACCAAAAGGAAGAAAAATGATGAAAGAACTAAACTAATCTGTGAAGTACACCCTATTCTTAAAATATACACTACAGTAAAAGTAACTACCGTAGTCATGTCAGGGTAGAATCCTGCGAATTAATCATGGTATGCCAACTTGAGTGGAGTAAAACTACCTAGCGAATTAGTGGAGTACTGCTCTGAGTGTGTCTGTGGATGACTGACATGTAAGCCAACAAACTTGTGGGGAAGATCCACCCACTACGTGGGTGGTACCAACCAATGGGCTGTAGCCTGGATGAGATAGATGAGGAAAGATAAAGGAAATGTCTCCAGTTTGGAAGAGCCTCAGTCTTCACGATGGTATTTGGGGCTCAGCCTCCAGTTTCTTGAGTCTTCCAGTGAAGATCTGCCTGGCAACTCTACAGCAAACTTCCAGGCCTTCGACCTGGATCACTCTTGTTCTGCAGCTTCCATCTTCTTGGACTGAACAGCTACTACAACCTCCAGCCTCCAGCATGGACACAGCCATTGTGGATTCTCCTGACTGATCCTGTACTTAATCCATCTCACTGTATAATTATACATGCGTCTTCTATTGATTCTGTTCCTCTAGGGAACCCTAATATAAAACCCTTAAATTAATCCATTGTACAACTAATTAAAATAACCCATCAAATTTTAAAGTGCATATTTTCATTTCTACATTATCAAAATTTTACCTATAGGAAAGCTTCATATATATTTCATCTAAACAATTTTCCATATATTCTATTTAGGGATGCAATATACTACAGAGTGAAAAACAATTTTATCTTGAATCAGTTTTATCTGGATTAAAATTAAGCTGCAAGAACCGGGGGCATTGCCTACATTTCTGTAAGTTTCACTTCATTAGTTGGAAAAAAAAAAATAGCACTACAGTCCATTGCTGGGCTAATGTGCAAAAAGTTTTACCACAGTACCTGACACACAACAAATGCTCCACGAGTCCTGACTATCACAACAAAAATGATCAGGCATCATACAAATACTCTAAGATGGAATCAACAAGGAGGATCCACTGGTTCAGGCTTTCTAGAACCTGCAGTGCAGCATGTTTCATTGGGCAGTGGATTTTCTAAGTAACTTGGGCCTGGGATACGGAAGTTGTCATGACATATATGAAGGAGTCCTCCCCCGGGAAGATGTCTTCAGAGATAGAATTATAAACTAAGAACTCAAAACACGTAGATGTCAACAACGAAGACAGGTAATAAAGGTGGTTCTTTAAATACAGACATTGGAATCATAAACTAAGAACTCAAAACACATAGATGTCAACAACCAAGGCAGGTAATAAAGGAGGTTTTTTAAATACAGACATTGGTGGTTTTTTAAATACAGAGAAAGTTAAGAGACTGACCACTTAATCTCTAAAAATGTAATGGACTCCACTTTGGCAGAGTTCAGAAATGGGAATCTTGGGAACATAAATGAATTGACGGCAGCTGGCAGTCAAAATCTCAAGAAAAAATGTTTACTTTTTTACCTTCCCTGTACTTTCTGAAACGCTCACTCCATGATGCTACACACGCAACTGATTACCTTTCAGAAAATCTTTCCTCACACAAAAACAACACAACAGGCTTTTAAACTTCTGGCCAAAACTCTTCAATTCATACTTCTGGCCAAAACATAAAGCATAGCCTTTAGGGCTGTGAATTTAAATTTACTGCTACAAGCTTTCACTTGGAGATATGAAAAAATGGATTACCTTTCTTACAAATTCTTTTAGCATGTGTCAAATTTAGAAGAAAAAATGGTCTAATCCTTATTTCTTCCTTCATAATGAAGCTATTATAGTTCCTTCTGCTTCAAAGCATTTTGCCTAATAAAAAAGTAATTATCAAATATTTAAATGACAATTTGAAATCTGATGTTATTATCTTACAAACATAGAAAATTGAATCTGACACAGCAAATTTAACCCCATTAATCATGTATGCACTTGAAAACTAACACTTGGAAATTCTGGCGTCACTATGATTTACATGGTAGAAAAAAAGGCTGAAAGGTAGGTCTTTGTTAATTTAGAGCATCGGTATTAATAATTTAACAAAATTCTGCCTGTAGAGTTCTGGCAACATGATATAGGGAAACAAACTCCTGTTTTTGTCTGTTAGAAAGCGTACATTTAAAACATCCTACATGTCCTAACATGGTGAATTCAAATTTTAGATTTGTACCCAGCTCCCATAGTTTTCATGGAAAGTTCAGAAACACAAAGAAAAATGAACAAGCAAATAAAATACAACAACCTATTTTCATTTTTAAAATTAAAGTGAAAGACTCATGAATTAGGAATATGAAAATAAAAAGATATTGCAAAAAGTGGTATCAAACACTTAACTTTTGAATGTTCTAAAATCCCAATTTGTCGTTTTTAAAATGTTTTATTCTACATACACATAAGAATATTAATTAGATTACTATGATGAATCCAAAAAAAGTACTTCACCTTTTATGTCTGTCTCTTAGAAACTCAGTATCTAAAACATTAATGGTTTAAGAAAATGTAGTGATGCACTACAGAATAAGCCAGTGGATTTTTTTTTTTTCCCAAATAGCAAGCATAAAATTTGTTCCATTCCCTTTGCAAAGGAAATGTAGATAACCAAATAATAACATTGCCACTCACAGTATTGACTAACAGGTCAGGAAATCATAGAAAGGAACAGGAACAAGTGATACTGGGTACCACTCTGCAAGCTTTGTCCAAAATATGTAAACACAATATGCTTCCTCATCTGAAGACAGGAATGACAATATTTGTCTTATTCATCTTTGCCGGGCTATTTTTGTAAGTGAAATAAAGTAGTAAAAGCTAACATTTACTGAGTACATGGCATGTAACAGGCTATTCTTATGCCTTTGTGTATATGACCTCATTTAATTCTTAGGACATCTTTAGTCTGTGTTTACCATTATTACCTATTTTAAAGACGAGGATGAAGCAACATGGAGAAGATAGGTAACCTGTCCAAGACCGTTCAGCTAAATGTAAGGGAGCCCAGAATGAAACCCACGGACTTTGGACTCTTCACAATACTGATATACACTGAAAGGCATGAAAGGCAAAACACATCAAAAATGTAAGCAGCAATCCCAGAACCCATTTCCTTGTCTTATTTAGAAAATGAAATCAGAGTCACGAACTAGTATACACGAACTTGGTTCAAGTGATGCCACGCTGTCAGCTGAGACTTGAGGCTTGAAAAAGAATTTATGATGTCTCAGGACATGAAGGGAGACATTAAACCCGAAGCACCTACTCCAAAACACAAGATACTTCCTCAAAACTGTGATATGCAGATTACTCTTTCTGCGTATTTCTTTCTGCATATTGCAGAGATGCTATCTCGCCTACTACCTAGACCAACTCACAGCATTCACATGCTTCCCACCATTCTCACAGTCACTCATCTCCAAGCCACTTCCCACTTCATAAAACCTGGGTTCGGCACTGGGTTGAAGCCTTTGTTCTGATTAGCCATTGCTCTGACTGAACTTAGGACCTCCTTGGCTCCCCAAAACTACTGATATGTATTTATCTCTTTATCCTCACTGTGGATTGCATTGGAAGTGATAGACTGGAATTACCTATTGGAATTCCAATAACTTTTCCCTAGAATTACAAATGTGGACTCCACAGGACTGCAACGAGGCCAGTAGAGAGGGTTTTCTACACTGGGGCACTTTCAGGACCACACTTGGAGAAGAGAAGTAGCCTGACATAGGGTTTTTGTATCATCAGGTTTCTTAACATGGGGACAAAATATGCGACACCAACAACTTAAAGGAGGAAATGGTTTCTTTGGCTCACAGTTTCAGAGGTTTCAATCCATGGTTAGCTGCCTCCAAAGCAGAAACATCATGGCGGAAGGGTGTGTGGAGCAAAGCTGTTGGCTTCATGGCAGCCCGGAAGCAGAGCATAGGGGAAGAGCACCAGTAAGAGACTTATTCTCCAAAGGCACATTTCATAACCCACTGCCCTCAACCAGGCCCCACCTCCTACCAGTACATTCAGCTTTGAGCAACAATGGATTAATCCACTGATGAGTCTCCCGTGTTCCAGTCACCTCTCCAGGAGTCTCTCAACCCATTTATGCCAAATGTTAAATTTTTTAAATTTTTGCATGAAATTAATATACTGTATGTGACCTAGAAAAATTCTAGGAACAAGAATTTGAGAAGAAAAACATTTTTATTATATTCCATTGTTATAGGCATTCCAAAAATGGAATACCAGGCACAAAATGATTAATCTAGTCAAGTAGATAATTAAGATTAACTGGAACAACTCTAAAACATCATTAAACAAGATAATACAATTTGGAATAAAGTGAGGTGAGAAAGTAAGGACAGACAATCCTGACAAGCCTGAGGTCATGTAGCACACCTGGCAAGGTTAACTAGGAAAAACCAAGCATGGAGTCTATAATAATAGCTAGAAAAGGAAAGTTACAAGGAATGAGCAGAGAGCCGGGCGTGGTGGCGCACACCTTTAATCCCAGCACTTGGGAGGCTGAGGTGGGTGGAGTGTTGTGAGTTTGAGGCCGGCTTGGGCTACAACGTGAGCACAAGGCTGGCCTGAGCTACACAGTGCAACCCTGCCTCAAAAAACTAGGGCTGGGATTTTGGCTCAGTGGCTTAGGCGCCTGTCTGGCAGGCGTGAGGCAGTGAGTTCGATCCCTGGCACTGCAAAAAAAAAAAAAAAAAAAGTTGAAAGAATGAGCAGAGTTAGGAGAAGGAGTGCAATAAGTTCTCAGAAAATACTTAACTTCAACCCAAGAGTCAGTATCAGACCCAAAGAGTCAGTCTCATGAAGATGACCAAGAATACCCTGGCTCAGACACACAATCAGCCCAGAGGACTCGCCACAGAACTAGTTAACCAAGTTCAGTGAGGAACCACAGCGGTTTTCAATCCTTTTCTGATATGACAAACATGAAGAATTAGACTGGACATCAAGATGCAAGAATATTCATGCAAAAATAAGTATATGTACATACTGGAAAACTAAAACTAAAGCTTCTCTAAGTAATGCACTCATATTTCTTCTTTCATCTCCTTTTCTCTTTTAAACGCTTGACATGAACTATTTAATATGTTTAAAGGTCTCCTGCTGAGTCTTAGCCTACTGCCTGAAAAATACAAAGGTTACAAGAAGGCCAAGAGTAAGTTGTTGAACAGAACCTGTCTTGCAGCGGGCCTAAAACCAGCCTCTGTGTGTGTGTGTCTCTAGTCACTGCCCTGCATTCACTTGACTGCACCTCCATTCATTAAGTCACACTCTCACCTCCTACACCATCAGTAGGCTGCAGACCTGTCCTTTAGACACAGATATGTCTAGGAGGCCAAGCTGTAAAGAACGGGGATTTTCTGTAACAACACTCATACCATAAGCTTAGGAACCAAACTTTATCTCTGCAAGTTTCCAAGAGGCCCTACTAAGTAAGCTCTACGTGCCCTGTATTTCTCTGAGTTTCCTAGTAAATAATCTTCACTGGCCTAATGTCTCTTATCCACCACACAAATGAATTACAGGCTCTTTTCTTTTCTTTTTTTTTTTTTTTAAAAAAACTGTTTTCAAAGATTCATATCAGCACGGAAAAGCTCAGATATAAAAACTACTGTGTTTTTGTTCTCCATGTTGAAATTTCAAAAAATATTTCACACATGACTACATTTTTTTGGAAGTTCCAACCCATGAGTAGCAAAGCTACCAACCACCTTTAGATAATGAGCTTGAATAAAAAGAAGCAGAGGAGCATTTGTGTGGCAGAGGCTCAGTCGTGAGAGTGAAGGAAGGGAGGAGAAACGGATGCTGGCAGCTCCCTGAGAGCTCTGGTGAGCACTGCTGAATGAGCCTAGAAGGGACAGAGATGAGGAGGCCTTGGTCTGTGGAGACGCACTGAGGATCACCAGGACTTGAGGGCACATGAGCACAAACCACACTGGAGGGTTAGCGCGTACACAGCCAGGGCTGAGGAAAGCGAGCTTGCGGGGAGTCCTGACCGCGAGCACCATCAGTGAGCAGGCTGCAGGCAGACGGCACGACACACAAAATCGAGTCTCAGAGGTAGGAAAGTAGAAGGGGAAAGCACAGGAAGGACATCTGTGAACACATTCTCAGTCAATACGCTGCACCATGATCTTCACGTGCAACTCAGAAAGCAGCAAAAAAGAATGAAAAATGTATTTACTGATTATAGACAGGGTCTCACATTAGATGCTGTGGGTCTCAAGAAGGAAGCAGGGAGGGGCAGCCCCTGGGGATGAGAGAAACAGGAGGCGGAGGAGCGGGAAATGCCCCAATGACGTGGGTGTCAGAACAGCTCAAAGCAAAGGGTCACAGGGTGCCACAGAGAGGGCCTCGTGGAAAAAAGCAAAATTGGGGTGCTAAGATGACCATTATGGCAGCACCTCCCAGCGCATCGGTACAGACGAAAGGTGAGGAAGAGTCTTGGCTTCATCCCTCACCTCACAGAACTACCAGTGCAGGTGACCCACAGTTTCTCGGGTCTTAGTGTCACAGCAAGTGTCAGACTTTCACTCCCTTTTACTGCTGAGCAGGAGTCCACCATGCAGATGAGCCACATGGCCCTCATTCACTCACTGGGGAGGAACATGGGGACTAGGTCTACTCTCAGGCCTGCTTTTTGTGTGCACACATCTCATTTCTCTTGGACGATACCTGGGAGTGGAATTGCTGGGGCTCTGAGTAAATTTGCATTTCACATTTTAAGAAAGAGCCTGGTCAGTCTGCAGTGTGGGCGTATTCCTGCTTCTTCATGTCCTCTGAAATGCTTGTTCTCTGAAAAGCCTATTTCTGCTGCCAATGGCACCTAACTGTGGTTCTAATTTGCATTTCTAGAATGAGTAAGGAGGACCCTGTGCTTGTCTAGACTTCACTCACTTCCAGACTCAACCTCCAACAACTACCTCCCTCTAGTAACTTTGCGCTGTCAGTTGATAAACTAGCTGATTCCCTCCCATCTTAACAAAGTCAAAATAGCTCCCATGATGTGATGGAGACCTGGATGATCTCGAGACACTTTGTCTCACTCACCTCTCCATAGCATCTGACTGACAGAAAGTACAGCTATTTCTCCTAAAGGAATTATTATATGCAGAGAAGCTCCCATCCCGGTACTATGCACCCCTATTTTCAGCAGCACCCTTCTCTCTGAGGGTGCTTTTCACAGGATTTCCTTGCCTAATTCCATCCTCAGAGTCACTACTGTAGATGAAAGAAGTCACCCCCAAGGATTTGGCTTAAATACTACAAGGGTATCTTTTCAGCACAAAACAATGTATCAATAACAAAAAGCAAAACCGTCTATATCAGTATCCTCTGCTCAACTAAATAATTAATCTTCATCAAATATATAACACTGAAAGATGAAAGGCCCTATTTAACAAAGCTGGAAAACATTCACAACAGAAAATGAAAACAAAAGGTTCCCTTCAGAGATGTAAGATTCTAACCTTAACCCCATCCATAAATGTTTGACTACTGAGAATCTGGTCTCAAGTTCCCCTTCCAAAATCCACTAACTCTTCCCACTATTGATGCATAGTGTGAATATCCCTTTTGTTCTTTGTCATTCCAAAAAAAGTTAATCAGATAATAAAAATATTAGCATGAGTATTTTCATAAAAGGGCAGAAAGAACTAGAAATAAAAGTGCACCAACAGCATGTATAACATAATTAAATCAAGCTCAGTATGACCTTCCACCATGGCCAAATTAAACCTCTCTAGTCCTCTTAGGACTCTGGCATCGATGGTATGTGGTGATACCTCTGTCTTCCAGCGGATTTCCGGCAAGGTTGATGGTGTGGAGTCCTGAGTTAGGATTATGCGCTAGAGCGAAGGCCAGTTTTTGTGCAAAATCTCTGCAAGTAAACAAAGTAATAAAACCAAGTATAAATTGTTCAAATAAGATATTTAAAGATTAAAGTGAAACCTAAAAAATCAGAACCCTCCTTTAGGTCATTAATCTATGTAATGTTTTATGTTAACATGTATTAATACCTCATTTGAGAATAAAGACATAGCCAGAAAATGGTTCAATTTGTCAAATCTCATACGAATGCAGATAGAAAATACATAAGTTTTTCTTTAAAGACGCATTGCTGAATGCTATTAATAGTACTATTTGACCTTCTATAATTTACAAAAAAAAAAACAACATTCTGAATCAAGTCTGATTTTCTTGAAAATTCCTAGTAGGGTACTCTGGATCTTTGTTCTCATTTCATGTAACACTCATGAAGGTAAAACTCATTAAGTTAAGGGTTACAATTGCTAGAATATTTTATTTTCAAAAAAATCACTATTTTAGTTCTGTTTAACCTGAAATAATGGCTAAGTGCAATGATTACAAAATGTCAACCTTGATCAGTTGGCAGTTGTAAAGTCTTTGTTCTAACAGATTCTAAGTCATGCTCTTAAAAGCAAAGGCTGAGTAGGTTGATGGTTTATCTAGTGAATAAACCACCAGATAAAGACTATAGAAGTACTAACTTGAGAAGGAAGAGAAGAGACTGAATTGATCAAAGTGAAGCAGTAAAATCATATGAAATACGACAACTACATGATAATAAAATCTTCATACAACACCCACACTGGGAAAAGCACTATTCTAAGTACTCTGCAGGTATGAATTCGTTCATCCTCACAACTTTAATTCCATGAACACTACCATTATCCTCATTTTAAAGACATGAACCCGAGGCATGGTGAGCCTAAAAAACTTACCGAAGGCCAGGAGTTCTTCATTACTACACTATATACACTCAAAAGTGTCATGCAACATGGTAATTGAAAGTGTCATCAAATTCTTGACATTCAAGATAATGATGGTATACAGGGATTTTTTTTTTTCCTGAGAAGGGAAAACACTATATTCTACACATGGGAATCCCAATCTTTTTTTCAAAACAATGCATTAATTAGAAGAGCAGATGGCATAAAGTTTTAAAGCAACAGAGTCATATACTCAAGAAAATACTCACGTTCTAAGTCCAGCATTTTCCAACACCAGTTCTTCCAGTCGGTTAGACCTACTCACCACCCTCAAGATTTGTTCACAGACATCTGTGGACTGTAACGGAAAATATTCTTTGACTGTTCCATAAGTCTAATAATGAAAAAACTCACTTCACTGTTACAAATCTATGCAATGCACTTTCAGTTAAATAAAACATTCCTCCATTTATCCATTCACTCAACGCCTGCTGAGTGAGCATCTACTACTCTGCACTGTCACCAAGAAGACCCAGGGACCACAGTGACATAGAAGACAAGGTCCTTGGCTGTCAGAATGCACCATCCAGCAGGGGAAAGAGACAAGGACACTCGAGCTTGTGTGTCTCCAGCCCCCAAAACGCATATGCTGAAAGCCTGATAAGCAATGTGATGGGGCTTTGGGAGGTGAGAGCACCAGAAAGGCGAAGCCCCCATGAATGGGATGACTCCCCTGACAAAAAAAGGCCTCAGAGAGCTCCCTTGCTCTTCAGTCACATAAAAGACATGGCCTGATGGCACCACATACAAACAAGAAAGGGCCCCAACACAGAATGTGACAATCTCTTAAGTATGGGCTTCCCAGACTCCACAACTGTAAGAAAGAAACTTCTGTTGCTTATGACTTACCCAACCTACAGTATTTTGATATAAGAAATCCACACGGACTGACAAAGAAAATACATAATAATGACGAAATAACAAAAAGGCCATTTCGTTAGTGCACTGGGAACACACAGGCCCATCTCACTCGTCTTGGGAAAACCAAGATTGTTGCAAGGAAGGCACCATCCCCAAAGGACAGCTGAGGATTAAATGGTGGTGGTGACAATGGTGGTATCACAGGTGTCTTTAGAGTCTCGCCACAGGCCAGGCACTGAGCTAGACCACGTATTTCTCGGAGAAGCCGCTAGCGAAGGGGTTTGATTATTTTCTTTATACAGATAAGAAAAGAACGGCACAGAGATGCCACACACTTTTATAGGGAGACTAAAAACGAACTTGGTAAATAGGAACTAGTATCCTGATGTTCTAGTATTTGCTAAAACAGAACAAATGGGGAAACATCCTGATGATAGAAAAGACCTAAATGTCCATTATGTTAATACTTACATTTTAAAAAACATTATATAGTTAAATAACTCTGGAAATATTCTAAATGATTAAAATATAATGTTAAATGAAAACGCAAATTAGAATGAAGCAATATTACAACAATGAAAATAAGTAATATAAGTAACAAAACTCTATTTTCTTTTTTCTTTTTAAAGACAGGGTCTTACTATGTAGTTCAAATTGGCCTTGAACCCAATATGTTAGCCCAGGCTGACCTCAAACTCACAGCAATCCTCCTGCCTCAGTCTCCCGACTGCGAAGGTTATAAATGTGCACCACCATATGTGGCTAAGTAACAAAACGTTGAGAGGACTATGAAAACTACAGAATGTCCCATGGTGGTGGAACTGTACCTAATGTTTTCTTTAAAGGTTGAATATGTCAATGTTTTTATAATTATATTATGCTTTATTCCAAAACTAATTTAAGGTAGCTCGTGATCTTGTATTATTTACATATTACAAAGTGGTGTTACAAAATCTCATTGAAACTTAGGATCTACTTAAATTCTTTATGATATAAATAAAAGAAAAAGTATATTCTGGGTCATGGGATACTTTTTTCCTTAAAATAGCATAGAAAAATGTGACAGTTCTTTGACATATCAGATCATAAATTCCCTGCTGGAGGCCAGGCGTGGTGGTGCACGCCTTTAATCCCAGCACTCAGGAGGCTGAGGTAGGTGGAGCATTGTGAGTTCGAGGCCGGCTTGGGCTACAACGCAAATACAAGGCCGGCCTGAGCTACATAGTGTGACCCTGACTTAAAAAAAAACTAGGGCTGGGAGTTTGGCTTAGTGGCTTAAGTGCCTGTCTGGCAGGCGTGAGGCTGTGAGTTCGATCCCCGGTGCCAGAAAACAAAACAAAACAAATACCCTGCTGGATTAACCATGTTGGAAAGAGAACCTAAAGTGAAACGAGCATGTTCTGTAGTCAAGTGCCCTTTAAACACGCAATCTGGAAATTCCCCAAAGTCCCAGAACATCTATGGCTCTCATTATTCTTCTACGCTGTTTGATTCTGCTCAGTCCATGATGACAGTTTCAAACTACTCCTGAGCCTCTAATGTTTCCCAAAAGACTGATGAGGGAAGAGAAAATTTACTTCCCATTGACCTGATGCCTGAAATTTGCATTATGCTGACAGTGGTGATTTGCACAATGGTGACCCGAGATCAGTATAATTCTGTGTTTGACAATTACAGAGAAGAGGACTGATCATACTCTGTGTTGTCATGATGGAAGTAATGACTTAGATAATATTTTTGGAGGGATTATTCTAATTTTCAGAAGCAACTCATGGGTCATTACTTTTGCTGGCATCCAGAAAATTTACCAAAGCAGTGTTCTGAGGATTTAATGTACATACTGGGTATTAATATTGCAATAAAAACATTAAAGAAAGTCTATTAAAGTGTGTGCAAGTTTTCCTTAAGAAGCCAGTAGGGAAGAGGTATAACAAGTCATTCAGGATTACATTTATCCAGCTAACTTTTATTAAGTGTCAACTATACTTCAAAGCATTATTTTCTACATTAAAGAATATATAGAGATGAGACTTTTAAAGAGCTACACATAGAAATCTAGAGCCCTAATACAGTAACAGTTCTTTTCAACTGTCTACAGAATGATCAGCAATGATTTAGAAATTTTTACTTAAAAAAACTTAATGAGGCGCCTTGCTAAGAACTTGCATTTAGCTGAAAAGCAAACCCTCGTGGCACATGCCTGCAATTCCAGTAATCTGGGAGGCTAAGACAGGAAGTTCACAAGTTCAAGCACAGCCTGGGCAATTTAGCAACATAGAAAAAACCCTGCCACAGAATTAAAAATAAATAAAAAGAACTGCAGATGTAGTTCAATGCAAAGAACCTACATTCACTCTCTAGTAAAAAAAAAAGAAAGAAAAAGAAAAGAAAAAAGAAAGAAATCAAATGCATACAACAAAAACTGGAATTAATATAAAGTAAAAGATGAAGTAATACAAAACAAAATAAAGAACTTTATAACTAAAAAGGAGCTACATACAGTCCCTGTATAACCACATCACTTTTTTGAAAGATACAATGAAACTGACTGACTTGGCTGAATTACAAAACTGAAAAAGTTGAGCAAGATCGCAATTCCATTGCTACCATACTTTAATGAATTAAGATTGCTGGGCAGTCAGGTACAACAACCTGGTGCACATTTGCAATCAAAGCTACTCAGGTGGTTGAGGCAGAAAGATGGCAAATTTGAGGACAGCCTGGCATGTTCACAAGATCCTGCCTCAGAACACAATGAGAAGAGCTGAGGATGTCACTCAGTGGCACAGTGCTTGCCTCGTATGTGCCTAAGGTTCAACCCTTTCACCAAAAAAGCAAAACAAAACAAAGCCCCAGAAAGAATGTTGGACAGAAACAGGATCCTCACTTCTTTGTGTTTTTTTTTTCTAAATCTTCTATTCAGACTAGAATGACTATGCCAATGATTTGCTTCATAAAACCAGCATTAATCATAAAAGTCAAAATTTTCTCATAGTAGCTTAGCAAAGGAGGCTTTTAATAGGCTAAGAATGGTCTGCACAATCTGGAGAGCTCACATAACTAGAGAGGAAAACATTCATTTAAATCATGAGGCTGGACCCTGCGCTCCAGAAGCTCTGAACTCCTCGCAGCCAGACGCAAGGTCCTGGTGGTGCCACACTCTGGCAACAACCTCCAGGGGTGTGACCCTGCTACCTACAGGGAAGATACAAACTTTGACCAGCCCAGCGTCCCAGAGCAACCCAACAAAGTGCAGAAAACAAGGGACCAGAGCCATAAACTGGGTGTGTGCCCCAGCTAGCCATGGGGAAATTGGAGGATTGAAGCTCTACCCAGCACTGTTCCAGTGGAATCCACCGGGAGGCTGCCTGCCCAGCCACACAGGTCCCAGAAGAAAATGACAAGACGAAAGACCAAGAGGCAGTCTCAATCCCCCACCCCACTGAGAACAAACCCAAGAGACACTGAAATGGAAGACACCGGGAGCCACACAACTGAACTTGCTGAAATGATAGCAAATACAGTAAAAAAACAACTCCATGAAGCTATAGAGAAACTCAAATCAGAAATAATCTCTCAGCTAAAAACTGAAATGACAATCATGAAAGAAATGCTGTGTGTATCTAAAGAAGACCAAGACAAAAAAAAGAAGAACATAAAAAAATGATGGAAACTTTGAATGAACGATATAAGACACAGACAGAATGCATGAAACAGATTCAAAGGGAAATTCAGGAAATGAAAAATTCCATGGAAAGCTTGAAAAACCGCTTGAATGAAGCTGAAGTAAGAATCTCAGACCTTGAAGACAGCATGGGAGCTCATGATCACGAAAGAAAAGATCTCTTAAAAATAACAAGGAACCAAGAAACAACAATTCAATAGCTACAAGACGATGCCAAGCAAAATGATATAAGATTAATAGACATCAATGAAAAAGTAGGGGTCAATACTGATGACCTGCGAAGACTATTTGCAGAAATAATAGCAGAAAATTTTCCAAACATGGGAAGAGAATCTGATATACAAGTAAGTGAGCCATACAAAACCCCAATTAACTATAACCAAAATAAATCTTCACCCAGACATATAATAATTAGGGTATCAGAAATACAGCACAAGAACAAAATACTAAAAGCTGTCACAGAAAAGAAACAGAACACCTATGAAGGAAAGCCTATCAGAATCACGACAGACTTCTCAACACAAACCTTGAGGTCAAGAAGAGCTTGGAGTGAAGTACTTCAAATCCTAAAAGAAAACAAGTTTCAACCACGATTGATGAATTCTGCAAAACTATCCTTAAAAATTGATGGAGAAATAAGATACTTTCATGACAAGGAACAACTGAAGAAATTTATGGCCACCAAACCAACACTACAAAGAGTACTGAAAGACACTCTAGAAAGAGACAAAGATAACTACAATCTTAACAACAACAACAAAAGGAAACCACTAAGCAGGGCAAACAATTAAACATAAAATGTAGAAAACCAACAACAGAAAGATATCATGACAGGGATAAGTCAGTACATATCAGTTATATTAATCAATGTAAATGGTCTCAACTCATCAATAAAAAGAAACAGACTGGCAGAGTGGGCTAAGAAACAAAATCCAACAATATGCTGTGTACAAGAAATACATCTCACTCAAAAGGAAATTCACAGACTAAAAATCAAAGGATGGCAAACAATGCTCCATGCAACAGGAACCCAGAAATAAGCAGGGGTAGCTATTATGTTTTCAGACAATGTGAACTTCAAACCGAGAATGATCAAAAGAGATAAAGAAGGTCACTACATACTTGTTAAGGTAAAACTTCAAGAGGAAGAGATTGGGAGCCGGGAGTGGTGGTGCACGCCTTTAATCCCAGCACGCGGGAGGCTGAGGTAGGAGGAACGTTGCGAGTTTGAGGCCAGATGGGGTTACAACGCGAGCTGAGCTACATAGTGCAACTCTGCCTCAAAAACCTAGCGCTGGGAGTTTCACTCAGTGGCTTAAGTGCCTGTCTGGCAGGCCCAAGGCTGTGAGTTCGAGCCCCGGTGCCACCAAAAAAAATAAATAAACAAAAGAGGAGGAGATTACAATCATAAATATATATGCACCAAACATGGGAGCACACAACTATATAAGACAACTCTTAATAGACATGAAAAACCAAATAAACAATAATACGGTTATAATGGGGGACCTCAACACCCCACTGTCACAAACAGACAGATCAAACAAACAAAAAAACAGCAAAGAAATAATAGAACTGAATCAAACTTGTGAACAAATGGACTTAGTAGATATGTACCAAGTGCTCCACCCATCAACATCAGAATACACATTCTTCTCAGCTGCACATGGGTCATTCTCTAAAATATATCATATACTAGTCCACAGAATATGCTTAAGTAAATGCAAAAGAAATGAAATAATTCCATGCATATTATCTGACACAGAGCAATAAAATTGGAAATTAATGGCAAAAACCCCCACAAGAACCCTATAAACACATGGAAATTAAATAGTACTCTCCTAAACAATCAACAGGTCACAGAAGAAATTAAAGAAAAAAATTAAACGATATCTTCAATTGAATGAAAATGTAAATACAAATTACTGCAACCTGTGGGACACAATGAAAGCAGTCCTCAGAGGGAAGAAAACTGGAAAAAAACACACATAAACAACCTAACAATGCACCTCAAACTTCTACAAGAAGAAGAGCAAGTCAAGTCCAAAGCTCATAGAAGGGAGGAAATTAGCAAGATCAGAGCACAAACAAGAATTGAATTGAATTTCAGCTGAAATGAAGAAAACAATTCAAAGAATCAATGAATCTAAGAGTTGGTTCTATGAAAGAATAAATAAAATTGATAGACCCCTAGCCAGCCTTATTAAAAAGAGGAAAGAAAAAACTCAGATTCATGCAATAAGAAGTAAAAGCGGTGAAATCACTACAGACCCTGCGGAAATACAGAAGATCATCAACACCTACTTCGAAAACCTTTACTCACACAGATTCGATAACACAGAAGAAATGGACGGATTCCTAGAAACCTATGAATTACCAAAGCTGAATCAAGAAGATGTAAAACTGCTGAATAATCCAATTTCAGCTAATGAAATTGAAAATCTAATTAGAACCTTACCAACAAAGAAAAGCCCAGGGCCTGATGGATTCACTGCTGAATTCTACAAGAAATTTAGAGAAGACTTAATGCCAACACTCCTCAAACTCTTCAATGAAATTGAAAGGGAAACAAGTCTCCCTTATTCATTCCTGGAAGCAAGTATTACCCTAATAGCAAAACCAGAGAAAGACCCAATCAAAAAAGAAAGTTACAGGCCAATCTCCCTAATGAACATAGATGCAAAAATCCTCAATAAAATACTGGCAAATAGAATACAGAAAGTTATCAGAAAAATTATACATCATGATCAAGTGGGATTCATCCCAGAAATGCAGGGATGGTTCAACATACACGAATCAGTAACTGTACTACACCATATCAATAGGGCCAATGACAAGAACCACATGATCATCTCAATACATGCAGAAAAAGCTTTTGACAAAATCCAACACCATTCATGATAAAAACCCTACAGAAAATTAGAATACATGGTCTCTACCTTAACCTGATAAAAGCCATATATCATAAACCAACAGCCAACGTCTTACTAAATGGAGAAAAATTGAAAACTTAAAATCAAGAACAAGACAAGGATGTCCATTATCACTACTCCTATTCAATAGTTCTGGAAATATTAGCCAGAACAAGTAGACAAGAGAAAGAAATAAAGGGAATAAGGATTGCAGTTGATATGATACTCTACATAGAAGACCACCAAAAATTCATAGAAAGACTTCTAGATGCAATAACCAAATTCAGTAATGTTGCTGGATACAAGGTCAGCAATCAAAAATCAATAGCATTCTTGTACACAAACAGCAAAGTCACTGATAGAGAAATAAGGGGAAAACACCCTTCACTATAACATCCAAAAAAAATGAAATACCTAGGAATCAATCTAACAAAGGAAGTAAAAGATCTATACAGTGAAAAGTACATTACTCTGAAAAAGGAAATCGAAGAGGATTTCAGAAAATGGAAAGATATTCCTTGTTCATAGATAAGAACAAACATCGTGAAAATAGACATTCTCCCAAAATTGTTATACAGATTTAATGCAATCCCAATCAAAATACCACTTGCCTACCTCACAAAGCTAGAGAAATCATTCCTGAAATTCACCTGGAACCAGAATAGACCTAGAACAGCAAAGGCAATTCTGAACAACAAAGGTAAGGCAGGAAGCATCGCAATCCCCGACTTGAAACTATATTACAAAGCTACTGTGATAAAATCAGCATGGTACTGGAATCAAAACAGAGCTGAAGATCAATGGAATACATTAGAAGATACAGCCACAACTAAAAGCACACTCAGCCACCTCACCTTTGACAAAGGGGCCAAACATGTACATGGGAAGAAAGATAGCCTCTTTAACAAACGGCGCTGGAAAAACTGGCTTTCTATATGCAATAAACTAAAACTAGATCCATGTCTATCATCATGCACTAAAATAAAGTCAAAATGGATCAAAGATCTGAATATTAAAACAGAAACACTAAATTTGCTGGAAGACAAAGTAGGTAAAAATCTTGATGACATAGAAGTAGGCAGAGAGCTCATGAACAAAAATCAAACCACATGGGACACTTCCCCAAATCAACAACTGGGATCTCATCTTACTAAAAAGTTTTTGCATGTCAAGGGAAATTTCCAACAGAGTGAAAAGAAAACCCACAAACTGGGAAAATATGTTAGCCAATTTTCCATCAGACAAAGGACTTCTATCTAAAACATATAAAGAATTAAAAAAAAAAAATCAGGCCCCTAAAATTCAAGGACCCAATCCAAAAATGGGCATCTGAGATGAATACATACTTCTTAGAGAAAGAAATACAAATGGTAGATAAATATATGAAAAAATGTTCAACATCAATGGTCATTCGGGAGATGCAAATTAAAACAACACTGAGTTTCCATCTCACTCCAGAAAAAATGGCCAAGATCAAAAAATCACCCAATAATAAATACTGGAGGGGCTGTGGTGAAAGAGGAATTCTTCTCCACTGTTGGTGGGAGTGTAGACTGGTGCAACCACTGTGGAAATCAGTGTGGAGATTCCTCAAGAAGCTAGGGTTGGAGATTCCATTTGACCCAGCTATCCCGCTTCTGGGCATTTTCCCAGAAGAAATTAAAACATCATACCACAGTGAAATTTGTGCACCCATGTTTATAGCAACACCATTTGTAATAGACAAAACTTGGAAACCACCCAAGTGCCTATCAATCAAGGAATTGATAAAAAAGATGTGTTATTTTTATACAATGGAGTACTACTCAGCTATCAAGAAAGATTGCATTGAGACTTTTATAAGTAAATGGACACGACTTGAGACCATACTCATAAGTGAGATAAATCAAACTCACATGTATAAATACCTATTGTCTCCCTAGTGTAAGAACCTGAAACAGTATATATGATCCAAAATCTACAATAAATACTGTGTAAGGCTAAGAAACGGCTCAAAGAGCAAAAGTAATTGGGAAAGGAAAAAGGAGGAAAGAAGGAAGGGAAAAGGAAAAAGACATAAATCTGTATATATATGTAAGGTAGCTAAAATGACTATACTGCTGAATGTATTACTTATTGAGAAAGATAGGTTAATACTGATATGATTAGATCAATTTTACATGTCTATATCTGTTAATGTAAACAACTGTGTTGAAGGTAACCATATGCAATATTACAACCATTGTCAAGTTCCTATCATCTTGCTTTGTAAACCTATATTGTCACTGTTTTAGATTTGCTGTTGTCGTTTGTCTCTTTTGCTTTTTGTCTTTCTTTTCTGTGTCTTTTTTCTCTTAAATAAAAAAAAAAATCATGAGGTTGTTTTTTTTTTTAAACAAAAACAAAAACAAAAAAAATGCCTGAACAGTGTGCTCTTGTAATTGTCCTTTCCTTCAAATAAAACTCAAGGTAAGAAAGTGCTCCCAGAGTGCCTGCTACAAGACCATCAGAGGAGAAAGGCTCATCTCTCCCCTAACTTCAGCCAAAAAAACATATAATCACTTTTATTTTGAAGATTTGCAGAGCAAGAGCCACAGAGATCACTTTGTATTCTAAAATATCAAGTATTAAGAATAAGTGCATACATGTATTTTTTGTTTAAATCTCAGGTAAGTGCAGTTAAGTAAGGGCAGCCCTCAAATCCAGTCCTTCTGCTTCCTGTCATCCCGGGCCACCCAAAGAGCCACACATGCACTTCAGGGCTGTTTCACAGCAAGAGATGATCAGGTGCAAATTTTTTGTCTAAACACAAAGGCAGATGAAAGATGTCTTGTGGGAATAATGACAATGCCAACAGCAACTCTCTATAGCCCTCTCTGTACTAGTTAGTGGGATTAGGGACAATTTCCAAAATTGGGCTATCTATACCCTCCTCGTTACTACTCATTTAGGACTCCATTTCATAAATCACAAGCTCATGTGACTGTCTGAATATGCCAGGAAAACTGACTTGGTAGAGATTCATTTTCTCTTTGATCCCACATCTACTTCTCACATCGCCAATCTGCCCTCTTCTCTTCCACCCTCTGTTGGCTAAGTCCTGAAATGGGTCCCATTCCAGCAAGCACTAAACATTCCAGTTCCATTCCTTTCCCTTCTGAGCTATTACTTAATCCCAAAGGCTCCTCCACCCTAAACTCTTATCAGCTCTGCTCCAACACTGCCAACTGTCTGGCAGATGGAATTCCCAGCTTCTCACTCCATGCTTACTTGTTTCTTGACCACCTTGCTAGTCTACCTGTGATGATAAGGATAACGATAGCTACCAGTTATGAAACGTCTGCACCACATCAGGCAGGAACAGTGGTACAATGTCCATACACACAATTTACTCATCTCAACAACCTGCAAATTATATTGCTTTGTTCACTCATCCACTAATTCTATATCTATTTATTAAATCAATTTTTATCAAGTAGCTACTTTGATGAAGTTACTACAGGCTACTTTCAAAAGAGCACAGGATAGAAATGAGTAAGCCAGGAGCCCTAGGTCAGGGGATGGATTGAAGATCACATAGCCTGGCGGTAATCAGAGTTAAAATGTGAAATTTAGGTTTCTAATACAAAGCCCATGTTTTTTTCCTGTATTACACTGGTTCTTAAGAGATCCCCAATGAAGTCAGTCCATTTTTTTTTTCATGCCTATGTAGTTAGTCACCCACACCCCAGACAAATTCAGAGAACGCAGTGGCCTGCTCACCAGTCAGTCTCCACCCTCTACTTCCTCCAGTTCCATGCCTAAATCCAAATACCTCACTTACTATGAAAATCTTAACTCCTCCACAAATTCTAAAACCTTTAAATGCTTAAAGCTTCAAAGTAAGAGTCTCCGATAAAGCAATATCTAAATTATCTCCTGTCCTAAAATAAAACATCAAAAAGCTAACTTGTGAATAAACATTTGCCCACATGGCTGCTTTGGAACTTGCAGAATCCCCAATGGAATATCTATTTCCACTAGCAAAATAGACCAAATATTTGGTTGCTCCATCAGATTTCATTTCGCTTTCATTTTGCTTATGTATAAATAATCTGCCTCAAAAATGCATTTACAAAATTAACATCCATCATAATTCTGCTAGCCCAACTCTACCTGCTAATATTCCCTGAATTTCTTAGGAAGGAAGACTTTGTGAGAAAGAAATGTACAAAAAGAACACAAAATCTGCTGTTTGTGGCTGTGCTAATTCGACATCAATAGTTTTTGCCAACTGAATGGGTGTGTGCTGAAGGCTACACTAAATGTGTCATTCTGATCATCTTCCAAAACTGCCTTCAGCAGCTGAAAATACGAAGTACTTCTCTGAGCCTCTCACGCTACAGTCTTCATAAAATGTTATGCAAATCACCGACAGGAAAACATTTCCTCATGAAATAAAGTGTATGCAGCTCAAAAGGATGGAAGAAAAATATTTGTTAAAACAATTATCAGGGTTTTTTTTTTAATTCCACAAAGTCAAGTAACAGTCACTGCATCTTCAATTACTTACCAGTTTCAGATCCTTAGAGGACAACTTTGTGAACCACTGATTATATTCCAGTGCAGCAATGATAGGTATCAGGTCCCTAGAAGCAAAAATAATAAAGTACGTCAACATGCTCTTATACAATAGTCACACCACCACTGTATTTTGAATCCACACCACCCAACTTTAGCTAAAAATTCATATAATTCACAAACACAATATTCACATCAAAATTATTTTGACCACCAGACAACAATTACATTCTATGACAAATTTTCAGTATGATATAAGCAGAATTACTCAAAATTGAAGTAGATTACCTCTAGGGACTCTGATTCCTATTCCTAAAGGAAAAGGGATTGGTAGTATCATTAATTCTGAGAACTTCCTTGTTCTGAGATAACTCATATGTCTAATTTTGAGTTGATCCTTTGGAGCACTCCCTCATAAACCTTTTAACCATCAACAACCTCGTCTATTCTCTGGGAGGAACAATTCATACTGCAGGCAAGCACAGTGCCTGTCGTGACAGGAAGTGGCACCAGATGGATTGGAAGCATTCAGCAAACACTTGGTAGTTTATATACTTCTTAGCAGTGATCACATCAAAGAGATGGCCCAGCTATAATGCTGCATTATGTTTCCTATGAGTTTCTAAGCCATAGGGCAAAGCTGCATGCCTGAGAAATTGGCCTCCACTCCACCTTCCAGTCACAGCCCCTGCAACACATCCTCCACGGCTTCAAGACACAAAGCAGACAACTCCTGACTCATCTAACGGGCTATGCAATTTCACCATCAGAATTGTTCTAAACTCCTCTGCTCACTTATGAAAATCTGTGACCTTCAATGTCTGTGTTGCAAGTCCTCTACACTATAGCCTCCTTGACCACCCCAGCCCATACTGGCATCCCTATGTAGCATTAAGTTTCCTCTGTTTCACACTATGATTTGCTGCTTAAGTACCCATCTCCCACCACACCACAGTTCAGATCCTCTGCAAACCAAGCTTCTATACAGTTCTGTGGCTTCAGTGAAGCTGTATTGCATTTGTCCCCTGTGTGTGGTATACGGCAGATAGTCAAACTGCTACTGAAATAGAAATGAGAGCCGACGTGGAAAGGGAGCTGAGCACAAACAGTATCTGACAATTTCAGATACTTTGCTGCTGTATAATCCCATTTAAATCTCAGAACGGCCCCTGAAGGCATGGCTGTTTACCCTTCACAGATGAGGTGAGACTGGGCCAAGGTTTGGTAGGTCCAGTCCTGGCCAGACCCTGATGATCCAGGTGTGCTTTCCCCAGACACCCTCTGGAAAGGGGTAACAAGCAGCTTACCACAGAAGGAATGGGAGTCACGGGCTCGTCTCCTCATGCCAGGGTGTCGACTTACATGTCCCTTTATTATTGCCACTTACGATTTTTAAGAAGTTTTAGATGTAGAAGGAGAACACAACTCTTTGCACAGCTGTTTTATGATCTCTCATCTCTCTGCACTCTTTCACTGGCCCAGGGTTCTGCATTCAGGACAAGTCTGTGCCTCTCTCCCTGTGGTCCAATGACAGGGTGTAGCTTTGCAGCAGTTGAGTTCTACTTTGTGAGAGTGGTCCTACCCATGCCACTCACAAGTCCCCTAACATGCAGACTGACAGCAACGCAATCTTTCCACATCTCCTTGCAGATTCAGAGTCAAGGAGTGACCGAACTTCAGAAGCTCACCAGGGTGCAAGCTGCTCTGTCAGTTGGTCTGATCTGAAGTATAACTGCCTTTGGTCACAGATGAAATCACGCACATTATTAATACAATCAAGCTTGAATGAATGCAGCAGGTAAGAACATCACCTCTGCAGACCACCTGCCAAACGCTTAAAAGAAGTATCTTGGTGCAATAAAAGGTAGAACAAATCCTTAGTGACACCTGAAATGCCTATGGTAGAATATTAAATTTTAAAAATACACAATATTGTTTATAACAGCACAATTTGTAATAGCTAGATCTTGGAAACAATGTAAATGCCCATCAACTGAGGAATGGATAAAAAAGATGTGGTACTTTTATACAATGGAGTACTACTCAGTCATAAAGAAAGATAAACTGGAGGCTTTTATAGGTAAATGGATGCAACTTGAGACCATACTCATTAGTGAAATAAGACACATATGTGTAAACATCTCACTAGTACAAGAAGTTGAAAAAAATAATGTATATGTGTATGGATATGTATATTAAAAAAGTTAAGATAGTTATACTACTGATTTTCCTGAGTTCACTGAACAGAAAGATTTGTGCTGATATTGTTCAAACAACTATAAACAGATGTCTTGTGCTCTGGGTGAATGATTTGGGGATGACAATGTGCAATGTTTGTACCATTGTCGCCCCCTGATTGATGTATTTTGAAATTTTAATTTTTTTCTTTTTTTGAAATAAAATGGACACAAGAAAGTAAAAAATAAAAATACACAATATCCTAAGTGCACATTTGTGTGATGTACTCAGTGGTAATAATTAAAAAAAAACTACATATAAAATGATAACTATAAATGCTCACAAATACAGAGGGTATCATTTAGAAGAGTAGAAGGAATTGTTTTAAGGACAGTTTACCTAAGTGTTAAACATTAGCAGTAATATTACATTTTCTAATAACACTCTTGTGTGATTTTTTGGAAATTTTCCATGATTCATATTCATAACGTAACAGGGTTATACATTAAATGTTCTATTTATGGTGTAAATAAAATTTTACTATAGAAAAAACAGCCCATGGAAGTGGTGGAGACTCACGCACACTGGCATGGTTTGCCTCCCATGCTTCTATACATCAGGTTGGTGCCTGAGCTTCTGGATGTTTAAAACAGGAGGAGATGGTCACATATCTTCATTCATTCAGTTAACATGTAAATAGTGCTTAACAAGCACTATGCTGGAGTAGTAAGTTCTGATGATAAAGTGACAAAAGTAGTTCTATTTTCTCTACTCCACAATCCCTAGAGGAGAACTAGCGAGTGGGCAGGGCTGGGTTGAAGGTGCCCTCAGGATGCAGCCTGGGGCACAGAGGGAAGGGATCACAGGGCTTGCCAGAGGCAGGCATTGACCAGGCAGGAAGATGGGGACTAGTCCAAGTGACTAGGGACAGTACGTAGGAAGGCGCAGGAACCTAAAGGTGCCCAACAGGTCCTTCTATTCACACATTCAGCACGTGCTGGGCGATGTGCATGAATCACTGGGCCTGACGCCATAATGGACACAGGGCATATCCCTGCCCGTGACGCTGCTGGCCTGGCACAGCCTAACAGGAGACTCAGGAGGGAAAAGCAACCACGACAGAATGAAAGGAGCCCTGTGGAGCAAGGGGAACATAAGGCACTGCCGGTGCAGAGAATGGGTGCTGCTCAAAATGTGCAGTCAAGGAAGGCCTCTTCCACCAAGGCCCTGGGCCCCTGGAGGGGAGGGAGATGAGACACACATTCTCGGCAGAAGAAATTGGTAGTGGAGGCAAGGTATGACGTTAGGGTAACAGTTTAGATCTTACACCAAAAGCATATCCATAAATGAAAAAAAACAGATAAATCAAACTTAGCAAAATCAAAAACTTGTGTTCTGCAAAACTGGCTGGTAATAGAAGACAAGACAAATGCTGAGAGAAACTGCTCACAAACAGTATTTCTGACAAAGGATTTATCCAGAATGCAGACAGACCTCAAAACTCAGTAAAACAAAAACAAAAACAAAAACAAAAAATCTAATGTTTTAATTGGCAAAAGATCAAACAGATACTTCACCAAATAGCCCTGTCCTCCTGAAAATAAGACGTAACTGGAAAACCATCAGCTTTGAAAGCTAGAGATCAAAAATGCCAGGCCGGGGATTTAGTTCAATGGCATAAGTGCCTACCTGGCAAGTGCAAGAGCATAAATTTGATTCCCCGGTACAAAACAAAACAAAACAAAACAAGCCAGTCCCGTGCTGCCATCACTATTCTCTTGCTCACTGGCTACTCTGAAAGGCAGTTAAGTTTAAGGACAGGTTGATTGGGGCTGGCAATTCTGATCTCTACTTTTCAAAGTTGATGGTTTTCCGGTTAGGTCTTATTTTGAGGGAAACGTGGAAGATCTATACACAGCAAATAAACATGTCATTGAGGAAATGTGACTTAAAGGCAAAATAAAATGCTGCCACACACTTATTGAGTGGATACAATTAAAAAGCAAACATGTTAAAAACGCCAGTCCGGCAACTGCTAACAAAGACAGAGGGCAATGAGAATGTTCAGTGCTGCTGATGAAAAGGCCAAGCAGGACACTCACCGCAGCCTAGAAAACAGTTTGATGATTTGCCACTAAGTTTGCCATGCGGGAGCTATGTGACCCAGTCACTGCACCCCTGGATAGTCACCCAAGAGAAATAAAATTTATGTTTAGATATAAATTTAAGCATTCATATTTATAAAGGCTATATTCATAATTGCCAGAAATGGGAAACAACACGGATGTCCATCAGTGATGACATATGACTCTTGGAGCTGGGCTAGCAAAGGTCAACCTCAGCTTCCACCTCACATCATATCTTGGAAGGTCACCATGGAAGCCAGCTGCTCCGCTGTGAGAAGTCTGGGCCACAAGGACAGGCCACGTTGAGGCTTCTCAGCAGACGCCAGCACCAGCCACAGGCGTGGGAGCGGGGAAGGCCGTGCTGTGAGTCATGATTGTTCTTGCTGTGGCCCATTAAACTCGAAGGATTTATCACACAGCTAATAGATATCCAGAACATTTACTATCTGGAAATAAGATTTCACAGCTGTGCTAAGAACGCATGAATGTAGGGAAGGCAGCCATAAAAAAGTTTATCAGCAGAGAAATATTTCAGAACGCTAATTTCTGTAACAGTTAGCAGTGGGGTACATCAGAGGAAGGGAGCAGCCTGTGCGATGCAGGCAGGATGTGCTCTCTTCTGGGAGAGGTCTGGGCAAAGGGGAGGCTGCAAGGGCTAGACCGAGGGGCAAGGCAAGAATAGAATGCCTTCCACACGGCCTGCAGAGCTAATCAAAATGTGCTCACTTTTAATATAAAATTATAAAGAAACACAAGGACTGCTGGACTAATTATTATAATCAAGTGGGGTAGAGGAAAAGGAAAGAACTGTGGTAGAAAGTTGGTATGTGCAAGTCTTCTAAGGAAAGGCAATAGTCTACTTCTTGACCTAAGTGGTGGACACAATAGACAAATTTACAATTCTTTGCACCCTGGCACACATCTGCGTACTCTTCTCTAAGGAGACAAGTACCAGAGCAGTTTTAGCAGCATTGTTCACAGTGGACAATAAGCGAACTAAAATGTCTGATCAATGGTAGAATGGACAAATTGTGGACTATCCACAGAGAGTTCCAAACAGAAACACAAGTGAATGAACTAGAGCCGCATATAACACCATGTAAAGCCTCACTGTCTTTGCAACTTACCACCTCTCAATCTGGCTAAAACATGCAGAGAACGAGCTGCCAGTCCAAACAAACCAAGTGCCCAGGAAGCAGCACACTGGCAAACACTCATGTGAGAGTCAAGGTCTGAACTGAAGGATTTGAGACTTTGCGAGTATCAGCCAGCAGGACGGCCAAAAGAAACACAGGACCAGGGATGAGGAAGATTCCATCCTGCCTACCATGGTCAGCATCCCAGAGCCAGAAAGGATCAAAATCTGAAGAGTTCTCACATACTTGGAAAATATAAGAAGACACTGGATAAATACTCAACTGGCCACTCATGTGGGCCTCCCTCTGTTTGTGTTGACTACATTTTCTTGGACCTTCCTGTGGGCTTCTTTCCTCACTCATGTTTTTGCTAAGTGCTGCTGTCATATGAACTGATTTCCCTCATGGTGGAAAGTGGTAATGGCTTCTTATCTTAAGTTCCTGACATCTCAGTATGTTTCACTTTGACCGCCTAAGAGACTCTTAAAGATGATGTGATCTTGGATCTAAAGAATCAAGTTAGCCTAAGGAGTCAAAATGGTGTAGGGGGGTCCTTTACTGAGTCTTAGCAACAGAGGATCCTCCTGTTACAGTTCCACAGGGCACTTCCACCACTTTCTTCAAAAGGAAGTGAGCACATTTCAAGACTGAACTCTGAGAAAAAAACAGTAAGACCAAAGAGAGTCGAGATATTTAATATTCACGGATATTGTTCTGGATGTAAATGTATTACATACAGAGTTTGCTTTTTGCTTAATCCAGTTGCTGGTTGGGGACTGTAACAAAAATTGAGGTTTGCATTTCTCATCTCAGTTGACATGTTGATATAGGCTAAATCTTTCCTTAAAACTCACGTTCAACTCTTACCTTTCCAAAGAAAAGACCCTCCTAAAACTGGTAAGATAACAGCATCCCAGAAAAGATCATCAACTAGTCTCTAGAAACCCCAAAGTTTCTTTAATGTAGGGTTCTTGCAGATTTCATTCTTTTTCTTTCACTGAAGAGAACCCATTACTTTATATAGCTACTTGTTTAAAGAGAGGGCAAGCTTTTTAGTATGTGAAACAAGACATCACTTGCTTCTGAACACTTTTTTGTACTACCACAACGTGCTGTAAATGTATTAATCCAAATACAGTAAGCCCAGGATGAGGATGTTAACTGCATCTGACAAATGAAGATTCCAAAGCACATAGCCTGTTGTCTTAACCACTATGCTGTCACCTCACATGGCTATGCTGCTTTCCATACTGCTAAGAGTCTTCAACCTACCCTAAAGAACATCCTAGAACCCTCTGAAGATTTCCAAATCAAAGAATCAATCCTCTTTCATCACATTTAACCAATCACTTGACTACCGATTTTAAAGGCAATACTAAGATGTACTGTGAAGTGATTTCTCAAATGACAATTGTACTCTTACTGCTTTGAACATCAAAAAATAAACTGCTAAGCCAGGTGCAGTGGTACATGCCTATAGTCTCAATGGCTAAGAAGGCTGAGTCAGGATTGCTTGAGGCCAGGAGTTCAAGGTCAGTCTGAAAAATACACTAAGATCCATCTCTTAAAATAGTTTTAAAATTTAAAAATAAA
This sequence comes from Dasyprocta punctata, assembly GCA_004363535.1. NCBI lineage: Eukaryota > Metazoa > Chordata > Mammalia > Rodentia > Dasyproctidae > Dasyprocta > Dasyprocta punctata. Next base: position 122,064 of record RJWM01001600.1, on the reverse strand, counting down.
TGATTTATATTTGGAGCCTATTTGAAAAAATTAAAATGCAAAAACAAAGTTGGCAGGAGATGTAGGGCTCACAAATCTTGCCAAATTCTTTAGATTCTGTAGATTCCACACAAACTATTGAACTAGCAGTTCTAACCCTATCTTTCTGATCTGAATGGACTCAGAGGAATTTCCTTTTTCCAGTTATTATTTTCAGGCCAGATTTCCCTCCTTACTCTCTTTCTGATGCCTGTCATCACTGTGAAATTTTAAAACACAGTGACTTTTAAAGAGTGTGAAATATGCCAGGAAAGTGTTAAAGAACAAAACATAAATGACATATCTGAAAGAAGTCTCGCAAGCAATCAACAATGTAAGAAAAGCACAAATACAGACAGCAATGATTCAATGAACAATATCATGATGGTTTCTTGCATGCCTACATACCACAGAAGGGAGGATCTCCTCCTAATCTTTCAAACATTTAAAGGCTCAATGAGGTGTCTCAGGCCGGAACAAAATAAACTTGCCACTCTTCTGGCTCTACATACACACACGAGGGTACGCATACTCTCCTGGGAAAGCTCCTACAATGCAGGCAGGACATGGTTGTTGTCCTAGTGTGTCCCCTTTGTAACCTTTCTGGGCATAATTTAGTCTCCTCCCATGGAATCTAATTTGAAAACAGGAGACACAGCGCTTTAAAAATTTAAAATGTCATGAATTAGCTACTGCTTCCTGGCATCCTAGTTTATATTAGACACATGTCCTATATCTTATTAATTTACTAGTGGGGCAACTCAGCAACTCTTTAAAGGCTGTGACTTCTTGGAACAGTTCATGGATGTTCAGGAGTCTAAAAGAGTGGTCGCTGAATTTTCTGATCATTCCTAACAGCAATGTATTTTGAGTACTTCCCAAAAATATGCTTACCCATAAATTATATTAATGTACTAATGTACTAAGTTCAGTTTAAAACACAAATAAATTTGATGAGAAAAAAATAAATAAATAAAAACAAGTTCTATTATTAGCTCCCCATTTCCAACAGATCACTGGCTTTGTCACCCAGGCTGGAAACCACTCTTCTATAGAAGCATTTAGAAAAATTTGGAGATGGAAACAGAAGCCCACGCTGTCATGCCAGATTCTGCACTAAAAGCAGCATTCAAAAAGGAGTGGAGGGCTGGGGATTTAGCTCAGTGGTTCAAGCACTTACTTGGTATGTGCAAGGTCATAAGTTTGATCCCTGGTACCCCCCACCCCCCAAAAAGGGAGTAGAATAAAGAAAGGGAACTTTCAATTAGGCCAAAATGATACCGGTGCCCTTAGGACAACCCTGAGGAACATAATTCCTGGTCAGAATTCCTTCCTGATCCTGTCATGCTCAGGGATGTCACCTTGATGAGCAAGAACTGACAACACAAAAGCAGAACCGGCTGGCAGGGCTCTCTCTCTCTTCTCTCGAGCCAAATTCGGACTCAATGATGCACGCTGTCAAGTCTCCAGAGGACTGATGAGATTAGCTCCTCTTAAAAATCTTCCAGGAACAAGAGAAATCGATGCATTTAAAGCTATATATTCTCTTCTCCTCAGCACTGCTGCCTCTCTCCCTCACTGTCCCGTCACTTCACATTACACAGCAATTACATTTCTAACACACTGCCTCCCAGGCCCTTGAAAGTCCCCATGAGACATGTATAACAACGCCTTTGTCACTCTATGTCTCTTGTTGGCCTGTGATACCTATGCCAGAATAAACTGCAAGAACAGGCTAAAATAAAATGTTGAAACCTACAAATAACTAAGTGAGCATTTTCCCAAGCAAATCCTAATTACTATTCTTCTCCAAAGACTACAAAGATGGATCCAGCATGAACTCTGTCGACTTCACACCTGGATGCCCAGTAAGCAGCAACAGGTACCTGGCCTGACATTCAGGATGCATGGATGGATGGAAAGAAGGATGAAAGATAAGGGAATGGGGAGAGAAGAGGAGAGGAAGGATTTTAAAAATCACAACATTTAAGTTACTTACAACTCTATTATGAAGCAACTAAAGAGACCAACAAGGTTTCCCTGAGGCAGTGAAAGCTACATAATCAGAAAGTAAGACTAGCACACTGGCTGCCTGATGGGTCACAGTAGTCTGGTGCTGGGCTTTCCCGCCCCTCAGTGCATCAGGCTACAGACGGAAAGGTTACAATCCCTGCCACTGGTCTCTAAAGAGGAGCAGACCCTAGACAAGTGAAAAGAAAGGGCATTGTAGGACCTTTATGATAAGAGAAACAAAGACACTGCTCTGTCCACACACCTGCACTTCCCTCTAGACCATTTCCTCTGTGTAATGATGCCATCACACACTAAGTGTTACAGTCTTCCATTTCTGTGCTTCCAATAACAGAGTTGTTCTATGATTTGGAGGATGCTGAGGGGTTAGCAAGAGGGTGGCGCTTTGGGGAAATGTGAGACAGTTGGGGTGCAGGATCTAGCAGGAGGTCCTGAGGTCACAAGGGTGTGCCTTTAAAAAGAAACGTGGGACCACATCTCCTTCTTTCTCTTTTGGGTCCTTAGCTCTCATGGGTGGATTTGTTCTGCCACATGTGTACACCATGATGTGCCACCTTGTCATATATCTAGACCGAAGGAGCTAACTGATCGTGAACTGGAACATCAAGGACTATGAACCAAAATAAATCTGTTCCCTCTGTAAGTTGATTATCTCAGTATTCTGTTACCAAGACAAAGGTTCATCAACGCAGCTGTGAAAGCCACAGTTACTATTCCCCATCCCCAGACCTCTAACTGTAATAGCACCACTCACATAATCTAAGTCTCCCACTGCAGATCTAAATGCTCCTGGGCAAATGGTGGTTTTGAACTCTGAGTACAAAAAGAATAATCACCAGGGCAAGGGAACTAAAAGAAAGATATGGAGTTGTGTAAGCATCCAGAGAGGGTCACCCACTAAGCCAGACAAGGTGAAGAGTGCCACTGAGACAATAAAAGCTTGCCTGAGTATAGGGACAAAAGTGTCTGAGTGCATGCAACATGATGGGCTTTCTACAGGTAATTAACCTCGACCTTCCAGGATTCTGATCTGCTCCCCCAGGGCACTTTCCTTGCAAGTTGTTTATTCTTGGACTCTAGTGTGACTGCAGAGTATCAGAACATGCAGCATGAGTAAGCACAGTCCAGCCCTCAGAGAACATCCTTTCCAGCAGACACTGACAGGTGTAACAGTTGTTAAGAATGGATGCTTCCTCCCATGGGTAATAAGCAGGCGAGGGGAGAATCAGCCAGCCTGGCCTCTGGGACTCTCCCGCAGGCCACCAGCATGGGCAGGGAGAAACAGCAGTCAGCCCTGCACCTACAAGTCTGGTGGCCGCCATCCCCTTCAGGGACCTGTAGCCAGCACAAGGCTGGGACAACCAGCCACCCACACCTTGGAGAAGCCACAAGTTTCTAAAAAGCCTGCCATGTACCCCATCATTTCCCCAGAAACCTGGGTGAGGAGAAAGCCGGGTGCCTTGGGGCAGGGATTTAGCTCACTGGAAAAAGTGACTACCTGGCAGGCGCAAGGTTGTGAGTTTGATCCCTGGTACAAAAAAAAAAAAAAAGAAGAAGAAGAAGAAGAAGAAGAAGAAGCAGCAGCCCAGGTGCCTGACTCACCACCCTACACTGTGGATGGATAGCCATCATGGGACCCCACGACCAGCTCGTCCAGAGGAACTCAAGAAAATGTCAAGATGAAGGAACAAAAGGTGATCTCTGGCCTCTATTCCAAACCAAACAAATTCAGGAGACATAGATGTGTAACAAAGTAGAAGTTGCACACCTAAAATTTCTGGGATAATGGCAACTGAAGTAAAGAAACTATTTCAAGAGACTGTATCAGATCATAAATAATATCTCAGGTAAAAAAAGAAATGACAAACATAATAAAAGGGTTGCTGAGTGTATCTAAAAATGACATAGATTTTAAAACAAAAAAAAAAGGAGCATAGGAGAATGAGGGAAACCTTGAATAGAGAAGAATTGGAATACATGGAACAGTCTCAAAGAGATATCCAAGAAATTAAACACTCCATTGAAACCTGGCAAAACCACTTGAAAGAAACAGAAGATAGACTTTCAGACCTTGAAGATAGGATGGCAGCTAGCGATCATGAAAGGAAAGATAAAATAACAAGGAACCAGGAAATAACAATTCAACAGCTGCAAGACAATGCAAAGAAAAATAATTTAAGAGTGATAGGTATAAGCGAATAAGTAGGTGTCAATCCAAATGACATAGAAACTATTTACAGAAGTAATAGCAAAAAACTTCCCAAGCATGGGAAAAGGACCTGACATACAGATAAGTGAGGCATATAGAATTCCAACTAGCCATAACCAAAATAAATCTACACCCAGACATACAATAACCAAGATTCCAAAAATTTAACAGAATACTAAAAACTGTTAGAGAAAAGACACAGATCACCTAAAAAGCAAAACCCATCAGAATCACGACAGACTTCTCAACACAAACAATTAATTCAAGAAGAGCTTGGAGTGAAGTATTTCAAGTTCTGAAAGAAAACAACTTCCAACCCAGATTGAAGTACTCTGCAAACATTGCATGACGAAGAACAATTAAAGAAATCCATGACCACCAAACCAACCCTACAAAGAGTACTAAAGGATATTCTAGAGAGAGATAAAAATGATCCCAGTTCCAGGAACACCAGCAGAGTGGGATCACTGAGAGGGGCAGACAATTGAATGGAGAGGAAAAGTAGGGAGCCAACAGCAAAAGAAAAAAAAAAAAAAAAAAAGCATGGGGAAAGGTAGGGAGCCAATGGTAGAAAAACAGCATGGATGAACCATTGCATGTTTGCCATAACCATTAATGTAAAGAGCCTCAACTCACCAACAGAAAGAAACACAGAGTGGATGAAGAAACAAGATTCATCAATCTATGGTATATAAGAAACACATTAACTTGAAAGGAAATTCATAGACTGAGAATCAAAGGAGAGAAAATAATGCTCCATGTGACAGGGAACCAGAAAAAAGCAAGGGTAGCTTGCACGTCACCCGCAGAATGGATAACAAATATACAGCATTTTTACACAATGGAAAGCTACTCAGCTATAAAGAAGGATAATCACAAGGTTCTTGTGGGTAAATGGATGCAACTTGTAATCCTGCTTTGGGTGAAATGGTTTGGATTCACACAGGTGAACATCATGTTGTCTCCCTAGTATACAAAACTGAAGGAGTTAGTGGGATCCAAAATGTACAACAGCTACTGTGAAAGTGAAAGGAGAGGAAACGTCTAAAAAGGGAAGGTGGTAGCCATTGTTAATTCCTTATTATCTTGTCTAAAAATCCTATATTGTGTTCACTGTCTTGCTTTGATCGGTTTTATTCTGTTTGGTTTGGTCTGATTTTATTGTATCTGATGGTATGGGCAGCTATTTCAAAGATAACAAGATATATGATGCTAGCCATCATTGATTTTCTATTATCTTGTTTTGAAGACCTGTATGGCTTTCATTGTTTTGTTTTGATTGATTTTATTCTTTTCTGTTTTGTTTGATTTTATTAGGTCTGATGGTATGGGCAGTTATTTTGAAGATTGTGGTAGCCATTCTTAATTTCCTATAATCTTGTTTTGAAGTCTTGTATCACTTTCACTCTTTTGTTTTGATTAGCTTTATTCTGTTTTATTTTGTTTAGCTTTATTCTCTTAAAAAAAAAAAGAATGGATGCTTCTAACTGTGGTAACTTAATGTAATAGTGAGAAAAAACAGAATGAAAAAATAAAGGGTTGATATTGGCCAAACAGAGAGCTTTCTTATTGACTATGTGAAATGACAACCTTCTAGAAGGAAGCCTGGCTAAATATCAAGTGCACATCTGTAATCCTAGAACTCAGGAGGCTGAGGCAGGAGGATTACTATGAGTTCAAGGCCAAACTGGGCTACCTAGTGAGTTCAAGTCCAGCATGAACTACAGTGTGAGACCCTGTCTCAAAAAAAAAAAAAAAAAAACACATCAAGTTCAGGGATATCTATATATGAATACAGGCAGAACCTCATTTGAATAAATATAAATGATAAAACTGCTTGCTTATATCTAAATTACGTTCAAATAATAACATGGGAACCAACTGTCACAGTGGAAAGCTTCATACACACATACATATAGACATGCAATGCACTGTATACATTACATACATACATATAAATGAATGATTGCCACCTCAAAACAAAGCCCATTTAATGTTCCATCCCCTCTTATACCTCCAGTGTATCTAATTACTCTTTTCCCTCCTTCATTATTCACACCCAAAGGAGGAAAATGTCAGTATGCATTTTCATGAAAACTCTCAACCACAGAGAAGGATCTATACTGCACACAAATTATATATCATTGAATCCTTCCACATGCCTGCACCAGCTAAGTACAGAAGGACTCCTTCCCAGGGAAGTATGTTCAAACTTGTACTACACAGAAAAGTTCATGCGAGTCGGGCACAAGGATGCACACCTGTAATCCTGGCTCTCTAGGAGGCTGAGGAAGGAGAATCACAAGTTTAAACCCAGCTTAGGTAACTTAACAAGGCCCTGTCTCAAAATTAAAAAAAAAAAAACAACACTTTTTTTCTAAAGGCCCAGGGATGTGATTCATTATGAAGGCCCTGAGTTCAACCCTCAGTACTGAAATGAAAGAATGAGAGAGAAAAAGATAGACAGAAAGAAAAAGATTCACCCAACATAATTTTTAAAACCTTGACCTTCCATATCTGTGACCTCAACCATGGATTTAACTAAAAAAGGATGAAAAAAAACATAACTGTAGAAAAAAGTTATGTCTGTTTGGAACACATATACTTTTCTTGTCATTACTCTCTAAAAACCACAATATAACAACTACTTAAAATAGCATTTACATTACTATTAGGTATCATATGGAACAATTTAAAGTACTAAGAGTATGTGCCTGGGTTAAAAGCAAACACTATATGCCATTTTATGGAACTGATTTGAACAGCCATAAATTTTGGTATTCATGGGGTTCTGGCACTAATCCTCAGAGATACCAACCAATGACTGCAATCATCCCACAGTGGAGGCTCCCCTGACCTACAGCAGAGGTCTGCAAGCTACACCCCATGTACCTATCTGTATAAATATAGTTTTATTATGACACAGTCACTCGCATTCATTGACATGTTATCTAGAGCTGGTTTCACACTGCAATGGCAGAGTCAACAGCACAGATGCCTCTCAACTTACAACATGTTACTTCCCAATAAGCCCATCATAAACTGAAACTATCATAAGTCAAAAATGTGGTTGCTAATAGCCAGGCGTGGTGGCGCATGCCTTTAAACGCAGCACTCGGGAGGCTGAGGTAGAAGGAGTGTTGTGAGTTCGAGGCCGGCTTGGGCTACAACACAAGCACAAGGCTGGCCTGAGCTACACAGTGCGATCCCGCCTCAAAAAACTAGGGCCGGGAGTTTGGCCCAGTGGCTTTACGCACCTGTCTGGCAGGTGCGAGGTTTTGAGTTCAATCCACGGTGCCACCAAAAAAAAAAAAAAAAAAAAAAAGTGGTTGCTGGGCATAGTGGTGCATACCTGTTATCCCAGCATTCAGGAGGCTGAGGCAGGACTACTACTACAAATCTGAGGCCAGCCTGGGATACATAGTAAATTCAAGGCCAGGCTGCACTACACAGCCAGAACTTGTCTTAAAGCAAAAGTGTGTTTAACACACCTAACCTACCAAACATCACAGTGGAGAAACAGCGCCTGCTGCTTCTCCCTGTGGGTCCCCTAGCTGCTCCCGAGCTACAACTCACTGCTGCTGCCCAGCATCAAAAGAGAGTATAAGCTGGCGCTGGAGCTCAGTAAAGACACCTACTCATGGGGCCCTGGATTCAAGTTCCAGTACCAAAGAGGGGCAGGGACTGACACAGAATCATACCACATACTGCTAATTCAGAAAAAAAGCAGGGCCGGGGATTTAGCTTAATGACACGAGCGGCTGCCTGGCAAGTGCAAGGTCATGAGTTCGATCCCTGGTACCAGAGAGAGAGAGAGACAGAAAAGGGAAAGAAATTATTCAAGGTTTATAAAAATTGTATATTGGGGCTGGGGGTTTAGCTCAGTAGCACAAGTACCTGCCTGGCAAGCATGAGGTTGTGAGTTCAATCCTCGATACCAAAAAAAGAAAGAAAGAAAAAAAGCAAAGATCAACACTCAAAATTTGAAACCCAGTTTCTATTGAACAAATATTACTTTTGCATCATTATGATGCCAAATTTTGTTAAGTCAAAGCCATCCTTAATCAAGACCTTTTATAATTGCAATCACAACTGTCTGGCTCACTAAGTCTAAAATATTTACTACCTGGCTCCTTATAGAAATATTTTCCAACTCCTGATCAAGACTCTCAGTGATATAAACTTCCTTTTAGCCACTTGATGAAACAAGAAAAGTAGATAATTTGGTACACCCACCTAATTTAGTATATAGAGAGACACTGAACAGTCTCAGCTAAAGCATCCTCTTACAGGAAAACTAAGTTTGATAAAATTTCTTGATTTTAGCTACTATATATACACCAAGTAACCATACATAGTAGCTTCTTTAAATAGTTTGATCATTTTTTATGTCTAGATCTCGTAACTTGAGCAACTACTTCTAAGGTAACAATATGTAATATATTGACTAGTATTGATTTCTTACTTTTTTAAATTCTGTATTATTTCTACCTTTTTTTCTGTTTTGCTTTTAAAATTAATTTTTTTAATTAAAAAAAATATGCAATATAGATAGTTTCCTTTTGCCAACTACTGACCCAAATAAGCACAGCAGGTTCACAGGAAAGCTTCACACAAACACTCGGCATAATGTATGTAACAGTACAAAAATCACGACAGGAGCAACAAACAAACTGACTTATAAAATAGCACCACAAGCTGCCTGTAGTACCTTCACACTTCCAGGTCAGACATCCTCCAAGTACAGTCCTGGATTCCTGAGGACCCAGAGACCACTCAGAGGGCTTACAAGTCAAGAGTGTTCTTCATAAATAGACTAAAACAAATGGGTCCCTCCCATGAGCCTGCATTTGTAGAAACGTGCAAAGCCAGCAGCAGGGAAACTCAAGGAGCATGAGCAGGACCCAGGCAGGAGCCCCAAGCTGATCTAGCAGTCACCGTATTCTCCACACCACACTCTCAGCTTGTTTTTAATTAAATGTCAATTTCATTTTGGAATATCCTTGGTGAACAGGCAAAACTCACTTTATGAAACCTAGCCACTTGTGTTCACACTTTTTAAAACTCTGTACAACAAAATGGGAAACACATATAAAATACTTTCTTCGCCCACCAAAATGGTAGCGGTCCAATATAAAGTATTTGCATGATAGCTGAAGTTGTACCAACAAACAGCTCCTTTTTTTCATGGAATACCATGAAAATGTGGCTATTGGGAGTGGGGATTTGATAGACATTGCTCTAAAATGTAAATGGTATTTCAGTTACTTCAAAGAAATCACCTGATCCATTAGTAAAATTATACTATCAAGCCAGCACTCTGAATTTTGGTAAACTTTTATTCAACACTATGACTTTCACAGTCAGTTGTAATTAAGATTTTTTTGAAAGGATTAATGGTGACACCTATTAAATGCCTTTTTCTTTTTTTTTTTTTGCTACTGTACACTAGCAAAAATTTTGGAAGCTGTGCATAACTCTGTGAACCAATATTTTATTAAAGACCAATGCATAATGCTAGAAAACCAAGTATGGCTAAGATTCATTCAAAATATAATAGACCAAGTGGATTTTAATATAGTATAGTATAAAAATATTACTTAATATGGTTTCTCATTTTACATTGCTATTTACCTTTAAGAAACCACTACTTACTGAGTTGTGATGAATTATCAAAGAATATATCCATAAGTGTATGAAAAGTGTGTCAAAGATATTCTCTTTCCTAACTAGATGCCTATGTAAAACAGGGTTTTCTTTACATACTTCAGCATATCACAAGAGACTGGAAGCAAGGGGGTCGTGAGAATCCAGCTGTCTTTCAGTAAGTCAAACGTTAAAGAGATCTACAGAAAAGCAAGCCAATGCCACATTTCTTGGTTATTTACATTTGTTTTGAAAAATAGTTATTCCTCATAAAAATGGTGTCTGTGTTAGCATGTAGCAGTTTAGTAATGCTATCTTTAAAAGAAATAATAAATATTTCCAATTTAAGTTTCAATCTTGTATGGTGACTCCCAACAAATATGGCCCACCCAATAAAACATAAATCATTTATAAGAATGTAAAAGGGACCTGGAACCAAAAACATCTAAACCTGATACTGAGGGCATAAACACTTGTATCTTATCCTAAAGGAAGTTTTTATTTTTTTTTTTAATTGTAAAATACTTACAATGCACAATATTTTCCCTTTTTCTCTCTCGGTTCACTTTTTCATGGACTACACAGGAAACACCTTGCTTAAATTTGAGAATAAGAAGTTTTTTTGCATATAGAAAGAAAAACTCAGTGCATGATAAAATTGCTTGCCCTGCAAAAACGAAACAAATCTGACTCTGAGAATCAGAGGCTGAGGACCAGGGGCCACAGGCTCTGACACAGGCAGGCCTGCCACTCCAGCACTGGAGGACCCTGGCCGTGCACAGAGAAGCTGAAACCTCCTAGCCTGCAGCCTCCCTGCCCTGGGTTGCTGGTCTGAATGCTCCAGGGAGGCCACTGATACTCTGCATCTCCTGCCAGGTAGGCGGAAACATCATGTGAAATGGTATTTTGGGGGCTGAGACACTGGTGCTAAGCAGCAGCACCAGCAACAATTCTCTGTGACATTCCAGGTGTCCAGTGGCATAAAATGTATAGCCAGAAGCTCAGATTTCTCTCAATTCCTAAAGCAGACAAAAGATTTATTGTGCTGGGGAACACCACAGCGGCTGCTATGTACCCACCTACGGGAAGGGTGGAGGGTGAAGGGAGGGAGGAGATCAGGTTAAATGGGCAGAGCAGAAACTTCGGAGCAGAGCCAAGGCTCAAGTCTGTCAGGGAGCAAAGTAAATCCGACAGGTCTGCTCCTGCTGAGAGAAGAGGGAACTGAAGGAACTGAACAGAGACCTTCTCTGGAGCCTGTATCACAGGCCTACGGACATTCATGTCAAGATCATAAAACCTGAAAAAGTCTCTCGAATAACAAGTAACTTGTCTCATCATTTTATTATCAATATCACAAGGCAGATATTGGCAAATATGATTTTCACCAACACTGTATCTGCATAAATACCTGAGTCATTCATTCCCCAATTCATACAGAAATTTTGAATTAAATGTTAACTGGCAGGTTTTCCTCTTAAAATATAATCCTAGAAATAATGCTATAAAATAGTGATTAGGCGAAACCAAACTACATTTTATATACAAAGTAGAAGAAATAGACTTTGCAGGCTACTTTAGAACTTAAGAATTATACTATTACCACAGAAAAATTCAGCGTGTTTTCTAAATATGAACACATGCACCTCCAAAAGCTACCTATAATGATAAACACTTTTGCAACTATTATTTGAACAGTAAAATCCAGAGATTCTTACATTCTCCAGATTTCCCCTTACAAAAGGATTTTCTGGAGGTCAAAGACAACAGAGCTGCAGCTCTGAGAATGAATTTAGAAGAAAGAAAGAAAGGAAAGCCAGAATAGGCTTACCTGTGGTCAAGGTGACTGAAGTCTTGTAAATTCAACTCCCTGGTGTCTTGCGTTAGATAAATTGTATCCACATCCTATTTGAAATATAATTCAGTCATAAAGTTAATCTATGCCGATGATCAAGGAAGACAAATGCAGAGAATTAGACAATACCATGTGCAGATTTTTATGTAATCTGAGGAAGAAAGACGTTAAGCAAAACATGAATGTGGGGGACAGAAGGAGACAAGAACGGAGAGAGAGAGGGAGGGAGGGAGAAGGGGACCAAGAGGCAGAGACAGACATCAGACTATTCCCCAGGTGTGCACACGTACACAGATGTCCTTACCCACTGCACTTCTTCTCGGTATGAAAATCCAAGCCAGTCACAGACACAGGCATACATCTGAGAAAATCCACCTAACATATAAGACAAAAACATTGCAGTCTTGACATGTGTCTTCAGTAAAATGATTTTTAAACAAAAACATAAAAGCTTAAATATGGCTGCTGTGGACAATGATGATTATTCTTTCTGTTTGGGGAAAAGAGTGAAGATTCTACCCCCATCCTGTAGTGAGCAAACAGCAGGATGCAATTCAATTTAAATACAGGACTTTTCCCCACCAATCTCAAGTCTGTGCAGTGCTAATTACACCTTGAAAGTAATTGTACCTTTACAGTAGCATACTGGGAATAGAACTAACTTCCAGGCAGGGTCATCAGAAAGGCTGTTTACATTCTGGGGTTTAAAACATATGCTCACCACAGGGCCCCTGCTCGGCCACGGTCTGGCTGTCCCACAGGGCCTGGAGACTGGTCAGACGCTCAGCCGGCTCCATGGAGACCTTTTTCAGGATTCTCCTGTAAGATCAGCAGCAATAGAATTCACAAGTGAAGTTTCTGGACTAGTACTAGAAGTTTATTTAGCAATATACTCTTTTTTTAAACAAAGATGAGTCCTATTCCAATTTTGGCAAATATACTTCCATTATTTGAGTACCAGGGAGACAGAAATCCGTAGGAACTAAAACATTTATTTAACTTAACTCTGTAAAGTAAAGGTATTTTAAAATGTAAAGATTCTCCATGTTGTTTACTTATAAGATTTTGTTAGAATAATCATAAAGTAGTGTGCTCTACTTAACGACTTATTTTGCTTTACCAAAAACACACTACTAATTTTCAAAGCAGTTAATACAAATCTAAATCATCCCTAGTGAGTGCTGTGTGCAAAAAGTCACCAAGAAACTAATTCCACAGTCCAGTGGCTATTCCTTTTACCCTTTCTTTACCTGGGCTATGATTCTACTGGGGCTTAGGCATGTCCAGCCCCTCCTTAGACCCCCCCCAAAAAAACTCCTGCCCACACGTGAAAAGGCAGGACAGAGAGGTGATTAAAAATGCAGCATGAGACCCCATAGTGCCACTATTCACAGAACTGACAGAATAAGGACTCAGCCCACAGGGTTACTGAAAGGGAAAGAGGGAGGGATGGAGCAAGGGGAAGAGAAGAGAATAATCTCAATAAATGTCAGAATAATCTCAAAAAGCATTCGCTGATACTGTCACAGTTAATCGTTTAATGAACCGTCTGTGAAATCATTCATTCACTCCAAACATTTGTTAAAGATTTACTGATGCTTGACCCACTTCTAGGTATAAGGCACATAGTCATGGACAAAAGAGACATCACTGTTCACAAAACTAGAAATCTATGAAGAGAAATGTCAAATAAATGGGTGACGATGGAAGAGGACTGTGAATGGGAAGTTCAAGAGTCAGGGTCGGGGAAGACAGGGAACTTAGTGTTCTCTGCAGGAGGAACAGACACTCGTCAATACATAGCACAAATTCAGGAACCCTTGCTCACATCTGGAATCAGATGTGTTCAAGCAGCACTAAAAATGTTTCAGATTTCAAAGCATTTCCGAGTCAGGATGCTCAACCCAGCTACCTCTGCTAAGGCCTGAAGGAGGACAGGAGGAGATGAACAGGAAAAGCATGAGAGGAACCCTGGGCTGGGCCAGAAAGTTTCACGTGGACAGACAGAAAGTCCATGGAGAGGAGAAAGCTGGTGTAGACTAGATCTCAGCAGAGCTCACAACAGTGGGCAAAGTGTGTTCTGGGTAGAGGTGCAACAGAAGGCCAGGAAGCAGGGTTAGGTCTGGCCGCTGTGATCCTGGCAGGGCAAATGAAGAGCCTAAAGTTCATTGTCAGGGCAGTGAAGGGCTAGGGCAGGAGAGGCAGCAGACTGGAAACAAACACCTGTGTGGGTGGGAACAAAACTAGGAAACAGAAGTAACCTGAGTAGAACATGCCTGTGCAGAGCCCTGCTGCAGTGAGGTGCGTGCATGTGTGGAAGCACTAGGTTGATGAGCTGGGGATTTGCTCCTGAGCTCTTCGCACCCACAGTGTGGGGACAGGGGCAGCTGGTGGCTACAGGCTCTCCAGGGGGATAAGCCAGAGCCATGCTGTAGCCCAAACATTAGAATACAAATGTTCTCTCAGCATCGAAAATTCTTCTACTCCATTTTTATGATGAAGGCACAAGCCAGTGAGCTCACTTGATGTCAAATGTGTCCATGCAAGTCCTGTACAGACACAAGAACTCCATGCACAGCATAATTTTTCTTGGTTTTCCCTAAAAACACTTGCAGAAAAGAATTATTTTTCCAAAAGATCTTTAGTTTGGGAGTGACTAGGTTAAAGAAGACATTCGTGATTTAAGTGATGTTACAGAACCTGGTGATCTGGGGTGCTTCATTTTGGTTCAGTATCACCATTCTGGTGTTTAGTGGAATTATTTCCCATCTATATCAAGACGTTAAAGCCAGATATGAAAAGAAATAGCAAAGCTGTCAGAAGCAGGCACAGGCTTTCACGCAGCTCGATTTAGTAAACTTTGAATACTCCAAGCAGGACTTCAGACTGACTTTATCTGGGATCACATTCCTTTGTTAAATTCTTGCTTTACTTCAGTAGAACTTTAGGTCCTGCTATTTGAATGACCAATAGGATGGGGACTAGCTGCACAAAAGCAGAAAGAAACTCAAACTTGGGCAAAAATCTTCGATGGGTGGAATTAACAGGAAGTTGGTTCTGCTGGATTGCATGGAAATGGCCTGAGTGTGTTCCCCAGAGGTTCAGGTACTGCATGCTTAGTCTTCCTCAGTGCAGTATCGAGGTATTACAAAGTTTTAAGAGTGGGCCTAGAGCCATGCATGGTGGCACACACCTGTAATCTCAGAACTTGGGAGGCTGATATAGGAAGATCCCAAGTTCAAGGCCAGCCTGGACTATAAAATGGGACCATATCTCAAAAAAGAGGTGGGAAGGAGTCCTGATTGGGGTGATCAGGTATGGGAACATCCCTTAGGAAGGAATTCATGCTCATTTCACAAAGTTCCTGTGAAAACAGGCTGTTATAAATCAAGGCCATCCCACATCCTTGGCCCTTATCCTTGCATGAGGCAATTTCCCTTTCCGCTTCTCAGGCATGTTGTTCTGAGGCAAGGCGAGCCCTTGCTAGAGGCCAAAAAGATGAAAACACCCTATATGAGATTTCAGCCTCCAGCAACAGGAAATAAATAAACCTCTCTTCTTTGTAAAGTCCCAGCATAAGGCATTTTGTTATAGCAACAGAAAACAGGTAAGAAAATGGCAGTTAAGCATGCTGGGGGAAAAAAACAAATATATAGTTTTGCAAACGAGAGACTCAAATTTTATTTCAAAAACAACTGTGGACATTCACAGTCAGAGTGCAGGGACATTGGCCGGAAAACAAGGAACCAAGGCAACTTGCATGGGCATCCAGGGAATCACTGTGCAGAGGTGTGAGTCTGAGTTGCCCCTGTAGTTCAACTACGGAACAGTTCTCATCCATCTTTTTTTTTTCTAGTGAGAGATCAGGAGCAAAAGGAGTCTCCTGAAACAACTGTACTTATTTCCATAAAAGATACAGAACTAAACTCTCAGAAGGTGGAAACTATTTCTTCTATATTCTAACACTTCTCACAGAGACAAGGAGGAAGAAAAAAATCCACCCCCACACACGTTGTTTTCCGCCTGCAGCTAAATGACATCAAAGAGCAGATCAGTGGAACCATCACACACACACACACACACACACACACACACACACACACACACACACACAGGCAGAAAGCACCAGAAGGACAGAGAGACAGCATTTGCTGTGAGAACAGGTGCTATAGAAGGAAAGTCCAAAACCTAGAAAACAGACAGACAAGACCCGTCACTCACTTGCAGGCCAGAGTTACAGCTGAATCAATGACATTTGCATTACATGTATTTAATTCACACAAGTTAAAAAAGTAGTAACATGTGGCAAAACATAGTGAACTAGGTGACAAATAAATCCAGCTCTTTATGCAGATCTCATGATAAACTATCAACATAAAAAAAGTCTAAATTATTTTAATCCACATAAAGTAGCAGCCTAAGCAAGATGGTAATCATTCCTGCCATAGGACATGGTTTAATGGTGCCAACCCCACTGTAACCGAGGCCACCCTCTGCCATGATGAGAGAGGGATCCACAGAACAAGCAAAGCATTTTTTGTTCATTTATGCACAAACTTGCATTGGCCAATTTTTTTTTCAATAACTTTATTTTCATACATTGGTCAATGTTTGGCTTCATAAAGGATCTGCAAGACCATTTTTATTGATGTAGGAAAGAAACACTGTTGCAACATATTTTGCTAATTCCAGCCAGTTTTCAAAAGTATCATACATATAAAAAATAAATAAATAAAGATGCTAAAAACATAGGGAAGATACCATGTTAGATGGTTAATATTCCACCAACAAAAGAGGATATTAACCATATTGAACAAAAAATAAAATCACAAAAATGCAATCAACTTATAGGCAATTTTTTTTTAAAAAAAATTATAACCATCAGAGAAATTCCATACCCACATCACCGACCCCTTTTCCCACAGGGCAGGAATCCATTCCAGCTCCCTGGCTAGAAGTTCACAGAGCTAACATTTTCAGAGCACTGCACAGGCAGCTTCCACCGGGTAGAGTCATCCTCACGACACTGCATTGACATCACTCATCCCATTTCAGAGATGTAGACACTGAGCCTGTGATGGCACTCCCAAGATTAGGATTCAACTGAGCTGCCCCTCCTCTGGTCCCACCCTGGCCTGTCTCACACCGCACACCACAGACTGATTTGTCACTCTAAAGTGCCTGCAGGCCATCCTGAGGCCAGGGTTCAAAGCTCTCCAGAGCTGGGGCTCATCTCCTCCTGGTGGTGCCCACTGGCTGCACTGGCTGCTGGCCCGAGGTGTCAGCCTCAGGGCCAGGGCCCTAGAACCTCCAAGGCCCATCTCCTGAAGCAAAAAGCCTCCTTTCAAAAAAAAAGCCCAAAACAAATGTGCCCTTCACGTCCCAGTTAAATGTGATTTTCTCTTCTCTGAAATCAGAGAGCTTCACACTCTCCGCTATGTGATTTGTGGAGGTTTTTATATTAACTTTAAACTGTAAAATCTTAGAAGGCAAAAAAGACTTTACTCTTCTGTGCATGCCTGAGGAGTTTCTTGAATTAAGATTTTCTATATTAGTTCCAATTTGTACAATGACTTCATTTAACATGTAAAAACAAAAGTCCAGCCTTGGTTTTGAAAAATAGCCAAGGTTTTTGATATTAGAAAAGATGAAAGCTGTAACAAAAAACAGCTTTAGGAAGAGAATTATCATTATAGACAACTTTGTGAAAACCGATTAAATATCACCTAGGCTATTAATATTTCCCTTGCATCCCTCCAATAATTTTAAGGGAAGGCCTCCAATGAAAATTAATAGTTATAAGGATAAGAATATTAACCTAAAAAACACGTTAACGATGGCTTGATGTGGAATGATCTTAAAAATTTATAATTTTTATTCTTTAAATTTTGTCTGCATTCTGAAATTAGCTTCTGATATCTGATAAGAGAAAATGTCATTTTTGTAGAAGGAAAGAGGGAAAGATAAAGATAAATAATACATATCTGCAAAAGGGAGTTGAGAAGAAAATAATTGGGGAATATTAATTTTAATGAAAATTCTTCATTTTCTCTCCTCGGCACTCTCTTGATTGTAAGAGGACTGATTACATGTTGTAGATATTTACATATTCGGTTTAGAACCTGGATATTATTTTCAGAATTATATTTGAGTAAATCCAGAGCATTTGATGTACAGTCTCATTCATATACAGCTGAACTTAGATGATCAGAGAATTAATGATGCAAAGTGAGGATTGCTCTGGCTCCACCTCCTCCTGAGTCTCCTGTCTCCTGACACCTACTTGTAAGATACACACCCATTTCTTGGTTCCCAGCAAAAATGCCCTAAGCCAGGATAGGGTAAAGACTGGAGACTGAAATACTCCATGATGGGTTTGGTAATATATGATGGGATAAATGCTTCTAAGACTTGAGAGTTCCAAATACAGATTCATAGTCTCCAATTTATTACAAGTGAGATACATGCCATTACCAACGACGTATTTTATTTCACATGTTCTATGTTATTATTTATATACAAGAAGTATTTCCCTTACTATCAGTGTTGATTTAAGTCATGGTAGGAATGTAGTGGAAAGGGCGCAGTTAAAGACATTTCTGCTCTCTTTAGTCACAATAACACCAATATCACTGCATGTGTACATTTCCCTTGCAAAAATCATGTAACACAACCTAAAGAACTTCGTGGGTAAGGACATACCATAGCAGTCATAAGCTATTACAGGTTTATTGTGACAAGCTAAATATGAGGCCCTTCAAATCACAGCAGTGCAAATAAAACAGAAAATCAAACTACCTATATTCCCCAAATTCCTATGATATCAAGTAAAACTACATTTTAAAGAAAATAGAGATTTTAAATATTGCTCTGAAGCGTCTTTAACACTCAGTGTCACAAGCACTCACACAGTAAACCCATGTTTAATAACTGTCATACTCCACCAGTGTTAACCTGGAAAGAAAGAGGCTGTCTCGTGGCTGTTAACAGTGCAGGGAAACGCAGCAGCTGCTGTGAGTTCGTGATCACCCCAGATGGTTCTCCTATTGCATTGAAGATGATGTGGAAATCTTTCCTAAGGAAGTTCACCTCTGAGTGTTTCCCCAGTGCCACTAGGCGGTACCACTACTGACTCAGTCCTTACAGCACCTGACATGCCTGTGGCTGGAGAGAGAAGACCTGAAGCTTTGGCTGACCAGGCAGCAGTCAGAGAGTAAGCCAGCTTGTCCTTTTCTGCTCTGACAGGAATCACTCAGCCCCCTCAGCAACCTATTATTGTGACAGTGGGACTGAGCTTCAAAAGGCAGGACCCAAGAGATGGAGCAGGCCCAGCTCCTTGCTGATAAGAAAAGAGACAGCCCAATGAGGAACAATACAACCCTAAGCGCAAAGAGACCAGGCTGCCTTCTATCATTCAAAGGGTCTGAAAGACATGAAGACTATGTTTTTCTGCTCTGCTCCTTAATTTGTCACCGTAGGCCCATATTCCAGGAAGGACAAGAAATCCAGAACTCCCCTTCCGCCACCCCAAGACAGGTGCCCAGCTAACATTCATGCACTCATCCATGGGCCTCCCCTTGCTTGCTTGCACACACCTTGGCATGCCCTGGCACACAATGCGAGGGGGCTTCCCAGTCACTGTGCCAGCCATAGGAAAGTGTTCTGACCCTGGGCTATTGTTCAGGAGCTGCCACCTTTAGTACCTGTCTGCTTTTCCACTGCAGCCAATCTAACCCCTTAACCCTGCCATTCTAATCCCAGCTACAGTGCTATCACAGCATAAAATTCTTATTTAAAATGTTTAACAAAAAATATGACATATAGATAAAAGTTACTAAATATTCCTAATGTGCATTTCAGAAAACTAAAGGAACATCTCTGAGATTAAAGCAGCAACAACTTATTTTTTGCTTATTTTTTTTTAAGTTTTCTCTTACTGAGAAATAAACAAGGGAAAGGAAGAGGCGGTTAATATTACACTTGATGTTTTAATACAAAGCATTTTAATACAAAGCTGCTGGAATTCTGCTAACAGCCATGAGAAAAATTCACACTACAGTAATTATATTTAAAGGGTTCCTGTTTTAGTCTCACAAGTAGAAGTTAAAGGACTTTCAAGTCTCATTACCATTCAGGTTTTTAAATAAGGCACAGCCCTAAAGAAAACCCCAGATTTTGTAAAAAAGGGTTTGAGTTAAGATTTGATATTTACTCATTAAGAAAAGAAGCTGAGAGAGGAAGTCGGTAAGTGGGGAAAGAGGAAGCTAACCCTGCATTTGCCATTCTGAGGAAGAACAAGGTCTCGGCCCAGTGCACCACCCCTGGGACTCACACGGGGGAGAGGCCAGGGAAGATCTTCCGCAGGCAGGTGCCGATATGACCCAGCACGTCGCTCACATCCTCTGGAGACGCCATCTTCATGGAAATGGTGCACTTCTCTGTCTCCACAACCATCTGCAAGGGCAGGATGGGACACTTCTGAATAATGAGACCAATTTCATCCATTCTCAATTTTAAATATTGTCATCTATGTCACAGAGAAATGCACTGACGTAACAGCAGCTTTTAAAGAAGCACTTCGTTAAAGTCCACGTTGAAGTGTCTTCTAATTCAAACCCAAGGAAATGTTAGTGCAGAGGGTGAAGGGGTTCAGAAACATCCGGGAACTGAAGCTTGGGTTTCCAAAGGCCAAACTGGTAGGTTCAAGAGAAGCCCTTTGTGACCGAACTGCTTCTCATTCACATTCAGATGTGACTTCCACTAAGACTTAGTCTTACAGTTTGTCACATCCTTGATCTCCGGCATATGACTATGTCCATACGCAAGTACTCGAATTGCTCCTTAAGAAAAAAAAATGTTTTAAAGAAATCTCATGGGAGGATTAAATGAAATGTTAAAACTTTTTGCCTTAGAGGAAAAGAAAAAAAAAAACCAAGTACTTGTACAAAAAAATTTAACCTTTCTGAGAAGAGTAAATATTTGGAAAGGATTTTATTAAAGCAGCAGGATTTTTAAAAAAACTTTTGTGTTAGGATTAATGCAATACTAGATGTACAAAACTTACACACATAAAAAGAAAGGTTTAGACTGAGATCCCATGACTGGTCCTATAAGTAAGTACAAATCAACCTGACAAAAGAAGGTAGGTCACAAAAAGGACACCGATTTGAAGACAGACTTCACATAAAAAAGAACTTTTATTTTTTTTCGACCTGTGCTATTATCTTATCTCTGTATGCAGCCCTTTTGCATTTTGAGGAATCAAAATATCCTCCTCCATTTACTATATTTGTTATTTAATCGATACAAAAATAGGATGGGGGAATACACATTATATGTGCAACTAACCAAATCAATTAACAAAGCAATTTTTCAGTTTGCTTTAGATTTCCCTACAAATCAAACTGAAAGCAATAATCTAAGACTTCTGATATTTTAATGCTTAGAAATAATAATAATAATAATAATGCAAGACATTTGTCAAAACACCCAAATCAAAGAAAAAGGCATCGGTGATAGGAATTCTTAAAATGCTATTTTCTCATACAAACCCCTGAAGGAATTTGCCAACAAGCATCCCGTAAGTATCACCTCTGTGCTTGTCAGCTGTGTAGAAAAAAGACGTGTTTTTAATTCTAATTTTCAAAGTTTTCTTCAAGTGAATGGAAAAGGTCTTAGAATTCTCTCAAGTAAAGTCTGTGTCAGTCTCCTAGTCTAGAAGGTGATCCAAGAAATATCCACCTGCACCCCAAGAAAAGCAGCAAGCATGGCCGTGCCCAGCTGTTGTAGCAGGAGGTATTTACTAACCCACCGGCCGCTCCCACGGCCTCGAGTCAGCCTCTGTGCTGTCATCCGCACATATCTGTGCATCTGTATGTTTGCCAAAGCCAGATCACTTGGGAGGCAGCACTGAGTCTGTGCCTAACACCCACCCCCAACCTTCCCACCCTGGGTAATTATATTTTTCACTACAGGGTACTTTTACATTCTGCCCACCTAGTGTATCTATTCAGTTCACAGTTTGGGTGTGAGTAATTAGTAATTAGTTCATTCTAATTCCATTTAATCTTAACACCTAATCATATTTAATTGCACGGGGTTGAGTAGAATGACAGGGAGGAGAAAAAAAAGTGACAAGTGGGCAAAGAAATGAGAAGTTCAAGTTCAACCTGACATGAAAGCACTCACAAGCTCTGCCTAAGACCTCACCACTCTTGCAGAATATAAAGGGGGTGACAAAGCCATGGAAATGGGACCAACACTGAAACAGAACACTGGAAACACTCCTAATTACAAGGCTGAGCTGGACATATTCCACAACCTGCTACACATTTAAAATGACAATCAGAGTTATCAGCCATAGTGTCTTATTTATGATTTTAATTTATCATCCCATGTCATCTTCTTTTTTAAGATAGAACATTGGGACCAAACTTTATGAGCAACATTTTTTTTACTGAATCTCAACTAGCTGATCTGTGAAGTGATCTTCCTTCCTTCAACAGAATTAGTCAGAGGTGGCTTGCCAGTATGACCCTACAACAGAACAGTTACCCTTAGGATTCGAAGGCAAAAGTCACACAGGTGCCCAGCTGCACCAGAAACAGCCCAGCAGTTCTGCAACTGTAGACTGATTTCTACGGGACTCTGCTGAACAACCATGACAGCAACAGAAGATGGGACTCAGAAAATGCTGTGACAAGGCACAAGGCAGAGTCTCCCAGGTTCCAGTTAGGAGAAAGAAAAGAACAGTAATGCAAGTCACATTTCACTAACTCAGTAACACACCCTTCCTGCCACTCGACAGTACATGGTGGTGCATCCAGGCACTCTAGTTACAAACTACAATAATACAATAATCATTAAAATAGCAATGACACAAACAATAAATACCAGAGGATGGTGGGAAAGAATTCCTAATCAGGTCAGACTGTGAGTGCTAGACATAGACACTGTTATCTTGACAGCTGTATGTAAGATAAAATCAAAGGAAGAGATGTTAAGAGACCTGAGGTGATGGAGAATCCAAAGGTGCACTTGACAAAATACAAACGTTCTCCCTGGACATACCGAGTCCAAACTGTCATGGGGGTAGAGGGGCGCTTCTCAGGCAATGGTAAAACCCAACAAAATTGGGGCTGAGGCAGGCTCCCACACACCCAGCTCCTCTGAACAGCGGGGACACAGAAGGGACAGGACTGCAACGTGTGATCAGAGCAATCCCAGCAGCCACGTGGGAAGTCAGTCTTGCTCTACCATGTCCTTTCTCGACATTAACTACCACAGTTAAGCCACACCCTGAATACAACCTCAGTGTTAGCACTTCGTAAGTGCACTCTGCTCCCACTCCAAGTCCAAATCACAAACACAAACACCCCCAAATTTAGGCCAGCTAGAAGGCCCTGGTTAATAAGCTGTGATGTAGCCATTCACAAAAGATCATTAACTCTGGCACTGATCAGTCTGACCATTTGGGTAAGCATATATTGCTATGAGTTTCCCCCCAAACTCCAGTTTCTGGAGAGTGATAAACACAGGATAAAGCACAGCTCTAAAATTAACTGGGTAAAGTTCCAAGGATTTGTACATAGTCTCTATTATAATGAAGTGACAGTGTTGACAGTTTCATTTAGAAACATTGCCAATAAACCACACACACACTTTAGTCTTCAAAACTAAAATAAAACAAAATAATAAAGGTCAGATCAAGAATCTGATTATAAGTCTTTTCTTAAAGCCATAGTCACTGGCAAGGGGAGGCAGCAGCACAAAGATGGGCAATTAGGCCCAAGAGGCAGGACTCAGGCACTAATTCCTGACTAGGCAGAAATGTGCCCACAGTCAAACACACACGCAGTTCTCCACAAAGGAGAAAACCAGTTCAGGGACAAGTGAACATGCCACACACATCTATAAAACATTTAGCCAGATGTGGTGGCTCATACCTATAATCCCAGCACTCTGAGAAGCTGAGATGGGAGGATAATAAATTCAAGCTCAGCCTGGATTATTTAGCAATTTAGTGAGACACTGTCTCAAAATAAAAAATTTAAAAAGGGTTAGGGCTGCAGTTCAGTGTGAATGTTTAATTCCTAGTATGACAAATAAACAAAATAAAACTTAGACCAAAGTATTGCTTTCTATACAAAACTTAGTTCAAAATGGATCATATGTGAAGATATATAACACATAGCTCAAAAATGGTTTCTATCCAGAATCTAGTTTTAAAAAATCTCTCAAAATTCAGTAAGACTACAAACAACCCAATTTTTAAAATGGAGAAAGATTTAAATGGTATTACACAAAAGAAGATGGTAGAGAAGACACAGATAAAAAGATGTAACATACTTAATCATGAGGGAAATACAAAATAACGCACAATGAAAAGCACTATGCCAACCTATCATATACCTATTAGGTGACTACTGTTCTTGTTTCTGTTCTCCTTTTTCTTTTTGGTGCAGGGCTTCACACACGTAAAGCAAATGCTCTACCATTAAGCTACACACCGAACCCTAGCAATAGCTAAGATGCTAAAATTTAAAAGACTAACCACATCACTGGTGGGAATGTGGTAGTGGAACTAGAACCCTTGTGTGTTGTGGTTGGCAATTAATGTAAAAGGGTTCAACCTGCTTTGAGAAACAGATTGGTAGTTCCTCCAAAGGTTAAACATGTACCTACTGATTGGATTAGCACTGTTTTTTGTTTTGGGTCTGAATTGATTTGCTAAAGAAAGAAGACCCATGTGGGTGTGGGTGGCACCAACCAATAGGCTTATAGCCCTCATGGAATAAAAATGGAAAGGGAGGCTCACTGCTGCTGTTGCTGCTTTTTTCTGCCTGCACTGCCATGGACTGTTTCTCTTCCACCATGCTCCTCCGCCTTGCTTTGCAACCAGCCGACTATAAACTGAAACCTCTAAAAACTCTGAGCCCCAATAAGCCTTTTCTCCTTTAACTTGTGGGTGTTGGGTATTTTGTCCAAGCAACGAGGAAATAACTAGGATACCACTTGGCATTTACCCACAGGAAATGAAATCATATTTCCAATTAAAGATTTGTATATAAATATTCATAGCAGTTTTATTTGCCATAGTCAAAACTGGAACCAACCCAAATGTCCATCATAAGGTGAATGGATAAACAAGCTATAACAGAGTGATACAATGGAACTCACTCAGCAATATGGAGGAATGAACTACTAAAAGATGGAAGAAAACAAATCGGTCCCAAAATAACTAAACTGAATGAAAGAGAGCAGACATAGAAGAGTGCATACACCATGATTCCATTCACAAAAATTTTAGGAAACACAAACTATAGCAACAGAGAACAGAAGCCTGCATGGGGGGAGTTTACTAAGGTGCACAAGGTAACTTTGATGTAACTGACTATATTCAGTAGACATAACCCAAAAGGTTATCAAATTTTATACTTTACTACAGTTGGAGCTCAAAAAAGCTGATTTTTAAGAAATGTATATTTTTGCACCAAAACATTAAAATTATCACTATTATAAGAAAGAACTTACGTATGATAGCTTTAAATTTTAGTGTTAAAATTTATTGTAGGGGCCTGGAGTATAGCTCAGTGGGAGAGCACGAGCCATGCATAAAGCCCTGGAAAGTTAACTCAGCACTGCAAAAAAACAAAAACAAAAATACAAACACACAACTGTCATACAAAACCTCTAAGGCATAGTATTTTCGTATTCCAATGGCCAGTTAACATAAGAACTAATTTGTTCTTTTCACTTATGTGTTCTCCTTATGTCTCTCACTCCTGAAACTCTTATCTCCCCTCATCTTGTTATTCTACTTTGTCTCAAGGAACATTTAACACCTAAACCAGAGCTGGATATGTGGCACACACCTATAATCTTAGCATTTTGGGAGGCTGAGGCAGGATTGCAAGTTTGAAGCCAGTCTGGGCAACTTATGAAAACACTGTTTCAAAATAAAAACTTTAAGGACAGAGGATATAGCTCAGTGAGAAAGTCGCGAGTTCAACCCCCAGTACCGGTGGGGGAGGGGAGGGGGAGAAACTGAAACAGAATCCACTGCATGGCTTCAGGAACTCAGGACAGAGTGCACTGACACTGGCAGGTAACTCACACTCACCTGTGCTGGCCTGGTGCACACAACACCATGAATCTCCAAGTAGCTGAAGGTCAACTCGAGCTGTAGGGGAAACAGAGGCCTGTAAAGAGGATTTAAAAACACACGATTCAAGGTAAAACGAAGAAAATGCTATAATTAGAAACAGCCATGTACTTTATTACTGATAATACCTAGTACTCCGTAAATGCAATGGAAAACAGTTGTTGAACTGAACTGTTTAGGATGATGGCAAGAAAATGGAGAGATAAAATTTTTTCAGGTATTTTTGATTCATATCCACTGCATCTGCAGACAGACGAGAAAATATAAAGAGGGATGCTGACGGCGAGGGCCCAAGTGCACCTCCAGTACTAAACCTGTGTGGGCCTCAGCTGTGCTCCCTGGCAGCGTGGTACACCAGGAGTGTTGGCAAGTCACATCCTACAGCAGAAAATTCCCAAACTCCTACTTCCAGAGAGAGGAAATAGAAAACTCCTCCTCTATGACTCCCTCCTGAAGAGCCCACTGTGGGCATGCTAGAATCGAGGAGGAAGGGATGTGCGTCTCGTCCTCCAACCATTACGTACAGCCTTGAAGTCACACCCTTTAAAGCGTTTTAAACTTAAAAACATGTTTTCGTTAAGCATTCTTTGACACAGTATCAAAGTTTTCAAGTTACCACATTCCGGCTGGCTTGAACCATTGGTGACACATGACTGTCCCATCAGACAGCTTGCACCACCCAACGGGACTGTCCCATCCTGCCCAATGGGACAGTCATGCATGTAGCACTGGTGGTTCAGAGCTGCCCAGCAAGGAGACATATGAATTATGGCTTCATCATGAACGTGATGAGCCCACAGGCTGGCCTCAAGGGACCTTCTCTCTAAACTGTACCCCAATCTAGGACCTCCATCCCCCAACTCAAGTCTCTGGGAATGCTGGCGGAACTGTGAGCCACTTGCAAAGCAACCTGAGTCTTTCAGATTACTGCTTCTCATCTCCACCCCCAGACAACTGACTGATCCTTAAAGATTTTACAGCAATTTTTCTAAGTAATTTGCTTTTATCACCATTTAATATTTCATACACACTTTGTCCTTTTGCACTCAGTCTGCTATGTAAAATGTCTTTGACTAGAAACATCTGATGCTGTAATTGTAACTGCTATCGACAGGTTCAGGAATGAACCACAAGTCTCACGAGCATCAATCCAACAGGCAGGTGCAGGTGCACACAGGTGTTCGAGCTCACATCCTAACTGCTGTGACCACACAGCTGGCATCAGTGGGCAGGGCCAGGGATGGGAGCCGGCCCCTTGATGGATCAGGCTCAGGGAGGTTATCTGGAGGTCCATTAAGATGCTTCTACTGCACCCAAGGGATTTCACTGAAATGGCAAAGCACTGGGTAGGCAAGAAAGATTAGTGACACTTCCGCATGTCCCTGGAGAATGACTTCAAGTCTGTAAAGCAGAAGGGGTGGACAGAGAAATTTGGGCAGAAGAAAAAGAATTTGCAAAGGCATAGAGGCATTAAAAGAACTCAGATGAGGTAGAAACTGAAAGGAGTAGATCTTGCAGTATTGGCAATCAATAAGCAATGGAGTGGCTGAGTCTGTGATTAGTCTGGTCCCAGGTTAATATTAGTACTGTAGAAAGCAGTCTCTAATGCAGCTTAAAAGGCATCCTGGTAAAGCTCAAGTCATGCTCTCTGTTGCCACTCATGGCTAGTTGTTACCAGGTCTTTGCTCCAGTCCCCATCACGGATCTTCCCCAACTCCAGCCCACCCCAAAGACAGTTCAAAGAATCCCACTAGATTAGGTGTACAGGCAAGAAGAGGCAGGGAGACTAGTTAGGAAGCTGAGACAGATACACACTACATGAAAGCCTGACAATGCTTTTAAGTCAGATCAGCAGGTATTACCAATTGATTAGATAACAAGAAAGAATTAACTTAGTCTACCAAAAGCTCCCCTACCCGGCTCTTGCACACCAGACCCTGACCCTCAGCAAAATAGTGCCTCGATGCAACTCCCGCTATTCTACAGCCCAAGCTTCAGCCCTGCAGCCAGAACAAGGGGCCATGCCATCTTCCAGACCTAACTCCCTGCGCCCATAGTTCCCCTAGCATCGCCACCCACACTTCCATGCCCTAACACCCTGCGTTCTCTCAGACTGCCCAGCCTTTGACTGGCAGATATCAAGAGATCCTTCCGCCCACCTTGTCTGCAAACCCTACCCTGATCTGATACTTAGCCAGTTCCTGAAAGCAAAACTGGGGCTTGGGAAGAAGGAGTTGAGCGCAAATCTCTATTTCTCCATCCAGGTGTGACTGCAGGTGTCTGCTTGTGATTAATCACTGAGCTGTGCAGCTCTGTCTTGTAACTCTGACTACATATGTGTCCCATCTCACATACATGCTAAGATAGAAAAGAGAACATGCTTAATTTTATATAATTTTATACAAAATAAATACATAATTCCCCTCCCTTCCAAAAAAAGAGAGGATACCTAAGTCATACCAGTGCCTGTTCTGAATATAATTCTTTCCCCAGAAAGTTTATGTCACTGGCACTGGCCTTACTTCTCAGCTGACACTCAGATGGACACATGGAATCCAGCTTCTCTAAGATGGGAAGCTGCTGGCAGACCACAGTGGATGAAACCTCCTTTCTGACTTAGGGTGCCAACAGCACCAGAAACAATGTTCGAGCTGTCTTGATCAGGGTGGTATGAAACCTTAGAACCACCACCGTGGAGCCATGACTTTGGGGCTGAAGAAAGAAGGGGACAGATTGGGGCCATCTGGCAAGACAGCAATGACCTTCCAGGAAGGCAGCGCACCTTCTCTCATCAGAATATTTTAAGCTAAGAATAGAGACCATGGCTATTTCCTCCACGCCACAGAATTTCCTTCAGCAAACAATGTTTCACCAGTGGGATAATGCTTAATTCATTCCTTCCATCCTGCCTTTGCAAATTTTAATTATAGGTGGTTCAGGCCAACTTCACCGCCAGGATGATTGATTTCACTTGTACAACATTATAAACATTCACTTTATATCATCAAAAAGACCTAAGCCCAAATGTCTTTTTCCTTGGAGAAATTTCATTAGAGTGAAAAATGTGTGTGTTCTGAAAGCAAAAGGCGCTAGGTACCCTAATTTTTTAACTAGCAAACCAAGGGAGCAAATCATCAGACTCCAAGTCCTGGAAGATTCCTATTTAGCACATAAGTATGTATGCACAAAACAAGGGCTATGGCGCTCTATCTGTAAACCTAGCACTCTGTGACGCTGACGCAGGAAGATCAGAGACTTAAACCCAGAGTAGACAACTTAGTGAGATCTTGTCTCAAAGTAAAAACTAAATAAAGGCCTGGAGATATATCTCAGTGCAAAGGCCCTGGGTTCAATCCCTAGTATGTGGTGGGAGGGTAGGGGGAACACAGTGGTAGCTAAAAGTTAAATTTTAAGAAGCAAGAAAGGACTAAGAAAATGAACACATAACATTGCTGCTCAAGCATCCAAACTCGGTAACTGCAGAAGCAGCTACAATCCATGCCCATTCCCTGCACATGCCACAGTAGACCAGCAGTCCACCTCAGGGAAAGCAGGAAAGAAAGGCAGGATGTGGGGAATCAGCTTCTTCCCTCCCACTCATGATTTGTGAATCCTTCTGCATAGCAACTGTCCATCAAGGCTACTGTGAGTCACAGGACAACGTCCTCCATGCACACCTGCCGATATCTCTCTGAGTTCTACTAAGAACTGTGTGGCTAAGCAGGGGCTTTGCAGCCAGGCTTCCTTGACTGGGGTCATGCATCTGTCACATTCTAGTGAAGTGAGATCTTGGGCAAGTTACTGGAACTTCCCGTGCCTCAGTTTCCTCACCTGTAATATAGGGAAAAATAACAGGACCCAGCTCACGGTTCTCATAAGATTTTTAAGGATTATTTACTAAAACAGCTCTCAATCAATGTGACTTGCCAACAGCTTTTTAGATGTTGTCATTCAGTCTATATCTTATAAAAATGATCAGCCCTTTTGGTTGTCATAACAAAATAAGATATTGCTATGCCTAATTCATGCATCCTCGGTTCCAATTTTAACAGGCACTGTGGAATGAGAGGCATCTCTCGGAAACTGCTGAATGGACCATTAGAGACTAAGCAACGCCATGGTCCTTTTCACAGGTGACACAGGGCACACATGCAGGGCTTGCTGTGCTGGAGTGCTCTTGGGTGTGTGTGTGTGTGTGTGTGTGTGAGTGTGAGAACATGTGTGAGTGGGGGGAATGTGTGTAAGTGAATGTGAATATGTGAGAGATGGAGTGTGTGGGAGTGTGGGAGGGAGTGTGTGGGAACCTAAGGAGGAGGCTTGGCCACTTACCTTGGTGGGGATGCGCGCTGTCACCAGGAAGGCACGGCATGATGTGAGTACCTGCAAAGAGAAGCAGTAGCATCACCATAGGTACCAACAGTGGGCCTGGTGGCTCTGGGGTGACACATAGGTTTTAGTGAAACTGAAACTTCAAAAAAGCTTCAGTGTCACCGCTGTGACATGTGGCACCCTTGGTGTCATGACACAGCTGGGCTTCTGCTGTGTAAGAAGTGACCTGGGATGGCTTGCCAGCCTCATAGATTTAGTCTGCACCAAGCATAGCACCCCTGCAATCTCAAGGGAAGTCAGTAAGCCTCATGGGACAACAGTTTATTTCAGCTGAGTGACCAAGACAGGTCTTTGTGGGATTAAAGTATCTTACATACTCATCCAGACACGAGCCCCACTCTATCAACAGCAAACTTAATGAAAAAGCCAATCACTCATTCACACTGCTCCGATGACAGCTACCACCCACATCCACCCTCCTGTATTCCACTCTCAGAACTGCAGCTGGTAACATTTTTGTAAGGTGCAGGCAGTCAAAGCAGGCCACATTTCCAAGACATCTTCCCTTACTATCCTTCTCAGCTGTGTCTCCCCGAGTCATAGATAATACCCATAAAATTCCCAGTCTGATACTCAGCTAATAACATGCACATGGCCTTGAGGTCCCACATATCTATCGTGCTGTTTGGTCCAACCAAGGTCCCTACAAATACAAAGAGGCTAATTTAGACGCTTTGAGTTGAGCGGGACGCCTGTGCTCAGTCCTCACTGTCAATCTGCTGTTCTGCAACTACCCCTGGCCTTCTAAAACAAAGAAAGGAGACTCCAGGCCTTTTCAAGTCCTCAGGAGATCTACCCTTTTGTTTTCCAAAGAACTTTCATGTCACTAAATCCTTATGTAGCAAAGAGACTCACATGCTGGTCTAAGGATGCCAGATTTGAACAGAACCTCAGAAACTGTGAGTCAAGGGTCTCAGGAGTTGGAGGACTCACCCGAGCTGGCAAAGCTCTATCTAGACCCCAATATCCAAGGGCAGAATCACTAATCCGAGCACAGAATGTGAACTGACGAGGGTGCCTCAGTGGCTGGCTCTGTGCCCTTCCACAGTCTCCCAAACCCCAAGCAAAACAAGTTGGATTTTCTTATAAAACACCTTGGTGAATAGTCACAGTTCACCACTGCAGGAGACAACTCAAGTCATTGCTTGTGAGACAGATGACACAGGGCAGCTCCCTACTGTGGCTGGGGAGTACGAGACTGAGCAGGTGGGAAATGTAGACAGAAAGCACAGAAGGACCTGGCCAGTTTCAGACCTTGTGCTCCAAGGCCACAGTCACGGCTAAACAGCCCTCAAGGATGGGCTTTGACCTGGACTCACCTTCACTGCTTGACCATGGAGGTGACATGCTCAGAAAGCCCGGTAACAAATGACTTCAGAAAGCAAAGACACCTGCAAGTGTCTGTGCTGGAATAGATAGGGAACCATACATAGGGAATCAAACCGTAGCTCTTCTCCCCAACAAAGGGTCCTTTCTCCCACTAAGGGTCTGAGGAAAGGGGACTTTCCAGCAATGAGTATCAAAGTGGCAGGAAGTGTGGGAAGTACAGCCAGAATAGAGAGAGGAATGGCAACATAATTCACAGGATCATTATTCAAAAGGCCTGATCACCAGCATAGCTACAGAAGCCAGACTCCTTTCATCAACCTCTCTCCCTCCTCATTATTTGCAAAATAGTACATCACACACCTCCCTCTCTTCCAGGACCCTGTATGAGCAAACCCCGATCTTTCCAAGAATCTCAAGTCCACAAAACCTCTGTATAGATAGAAATAGTCATAACTTACATGCCAGAAAGGTCCCAAGATCACCCAGTCAAGACTAAAACTCCAGGTGTAGAAGCTGAGAGCAGGTCCAGAGAAACTCATTCCACAGTCAGCTCCATGCAGAGCAGGGCTGAGTCTGCTCCTGTCTGTCCCACACCAGTACAGTCTCCTCCTCCTCTTGGGGGCCAGGGGGTGGTGGTGGCTCAGGGCCAAAGTCCCAGGCAGGACTTGGTTGGCTCTCCAGCATTCAGAAAAGTATATTTAACTCTGAAGTAGAGGCACAGACAGTGTGACCTGTGCAGGTCGACCAGAAAGCACATGAAAGACCAGGGATTTGAACATACAGATTCTGCTCCTGAGATGGGGCTCCCAGTGACAATCGCTCTCAAATCTCACCTTTCCAAGAGCCAGAGCCCACCATAATCTGTATACATGGAAGCACAGACCACTCAAAGAACTTTAGAGCCACAAGGAGAAAGGAACGGCTATAAGGATCACCAGTAGGATGAGGGATGCTGGAACATCATAAGGAAAAGGATTGCTCTCTACTGGAGGTTGTCTGCCTGCCCGTGCGTCTGTCTGATCACCTGCTGGCCTCTGTCACTGTCTGTGGTCTGTGTGTCTTCATTTCTGCCTACCTGAGTTTGCATGTGCCCCTCTCCCCTGTGTCTCCCCTCACGGCTCCTCCACTCTTCCCTTGGGCCCCCCTCTACTGTGGCTGCCCCAGCTTTCCCTGTTCCTTCCCCATCTGGCTCCACCTCTGTTCCTTCCTCTGGTACCTTATTCCCCTGCCTTCACTCTGCCTCTGCTTCTGGCCTGTACTCTGTACCTAGATTTTATTTCTACATTTGAAAAAACAATAGACACCAATCACAGAAGAAATCCCACATTCTAGAAGAGTACTTCATCTGTAACACAGTCACAGAGAAACATGAATAAAACATGAACTAAAAAAATCACAAGACACTTTGACACCATTATAG
Source organism: Dasyprocta punctata (assembly GCA_004363535.1). Classification (NCBI taxonomy): domain Eukaryota; kingdom Metazoa; phylum Chordata; class Mammalia; order Rodentia; family Dasyproctidae; genus Dasyprocta; species Dasyprocta punctata. The sequence continues at coordinate 89,006 of RJWM01001600.1, read as the reverse complement.
CAACGTGCACATGGGTAATTATGTGATTACAAGGTCCTTTGTGTGAATCTAATTAATAAGTCTTTAAAACTAACCTCAAAATGTGGACCTAAACACCTGAAATAGAGCAGCAAAGTCACCAGCATGAGCACAGGTTGGCCTTTCCATCCCTTGACAATGCTGCTCCCCCTCAGCCAGCCAGGAACATCAAATGACCTGTTTCTCTCCTGCCCTTCCTCTCCAGTCATCACCACAGCAGTGTTTCGGAGGTCACTGGCGGGTTGTCACTGCGGTCAATGCATTCAAAACAAGAGGAAAAAATCCCTGCATGGATCCCCCTCTCAGTAGAAACCAACATGTTGGCTATATGCAGATACATCAAGTTCCCTAGGTGATAATTTCTGCCCTTACCTGGTAGCAACAGAGCTCCCAATCTGTCACACTGTGTCAACTCCCTGTCTTCAAAAGCATTTCAAAGGCAGGGTAAGTACATATTGTCCTTTGGAAATTGAACACAGGCTAAAATAATTTGTTTAAAAAGAGACACGTCTATGAGTGACCCCAGGCTTTAAAGGTAGACAGATTAAGCCACAAAAGTGTTGTGCTGGCTGGTCTCATTTCTGGTTGCCAGCTAGGGCCCCCAGGGTGCAGTAAAATACAGGAAATCATCCAAAGTCACCACACTGTATTCCAGGACAGCACACCTGGAAGCATAGCAGTACAGTGATATTTTGAAACAGGAGTGAAAACTACAAATGCTACTTACTGGTCCAAGCAGAATTTGCTGTATCTATGCAAACTAAGCTGATAAATTTCAATTGTACTGGGAACTCCAACCAACTCAGGCACCAAGTACCTTGGCTGGCTCTAAAGTGCCACGCGATTTGAAACCCAGAGGATGTACACGGTATAGTACCAATTCTACCAAGATGGGAGGAAAGTGCACCAGAAACTGAGCTCAGATTCCTGGTGGACAAGCACCAGGGTAGTACATATCCTGTTTGTAGGATAATCAACCCTTCCAGTTTGGGCACAGAGAATCTTGCATCCCAGGAAATCAGGACTATTACTGGTCCTTCTCCTTGCTGGGATTTGGGCAACAGAAAGACAGATTTAAATTCTTTTCTGCTACTTTCTTGCTGCATATGCCTGAGCAAGCTAGTTAACTTCTAGCAGGTTACAGATTGCAGGCACTTCAGAGAAGCAACCAGTGGCCTCCAACAAGAGGGGCCCAAACAAGAACATCCCCTCCCCAGGACCCTTACATGGTGAAGAGTTAGATGAAGCCCTAGTCCCAGCACCTACTATGTCTTTGCTAGACACTAGATCTCACCATAACTTAAATAACAGCATTTTTTACTTAGATTCCCAAAGCGAAACTAAGCAGTCACACCTGTTGGATTTTCAAATGCCAGTTTGTGTCAACAGAACAAAGCAAACAACAAAAACCACAAAGACACTGAGACATCTAGGAGGAGATCTCCATTCCGTACATGTTTTCTGACCTTGAAGGAAAAGGATTTTCTTGCAAAGTTTAAAAAATAACCAGAAGGACATCAGCAGGAGTGCATGGGCTTAGCCAAGGAATCTCATCCATAAAGGCCAAGTTGTGGCTTCTCTGCCACCTCCTGGAAAGGCCCATTCTTCACCAGGGTCTTAGCATGCAAACCACACTTCCAACTTCTGTAATGAGTTTCCTCTCCCTTTCACTGAAATGCAACCAGCAGACCCCTTCTCTCTGAGGCTTCTCAGTTCAACTTTTAAATTCAAAACTGCACTCTGAAACATTTATAAAATTCTCCATACAAAAAAAAAAAAAAAAAACTCCATACTGTTAAAATTTACAGCTTAGCACAGAAGCCTTACTCTTCTTATGGAGATGATATATAATGAGGCTGGCTATAGAACCCTCTCAATGCACACTTATTAAAAACTAAAATAAATACAGATTCACATCTTAAATCCACTGCCTAAAGCCTGCTGCTCTACAGGCCACCCATAAATTCACGACCTATAAAACCACATCCTCTCCTGCAGACTACTTGGAGAGCCCTGCTTGAAAATTGGGCTCTACATGCCAGACATTCAGCAAATGGTCTTATACCCCTGAAGCATTCTCTAATTTACAAGCAACCTAAATGATAAATGCCATTTAATATTTTCCCTCTCTTCCAAACTCCTGGTTTCAAATGCACCACAGATAAGACCTCATACAAATCACAAGTGCACACGCACACATATGCATGTGCACACGCATACCCTTAGATCAGGGAGACACGGCAGGTGGCAAGGCTCGTTACCATCACTGTGGGGAGTTAGGAGTGACAGATGCTAAGGGACTTGCGCAAGGTCACAGAGAATGTTGAGGGAGAATTAACTCTCTCCCAGCGCTAAGCCTCATGATTCCACACACAGCTACCATGACCACCATCCTGCCTGGTCAACGCAAGAGGACACTCTACTTAAGAGAACATACAAAATGCATCCTTTGTGGTACAGTCACTGAAAGTGCCTTTTAAAACTGAATTACTGTATTCTGCTGGACCGGCAACTGTGGCATAGATTGGCAGTGCACCCTGGTGACAAAGGAAAAGTACAGTGACAGGTCTGCACACTACAGTCCCCAGACCAAATCCAGCCCTGGCTCCTTTTTCACAAGTGAAATTTCATTAGAACACAGTCATGCTCATTTGGTCAATTTCTTGCTCTGGCTTCTGCCACACCATACCAAGTAAGTCCAGTAGATGTGACAGAGATCTATGGCTCACAAAGCCTAATGTACTTAGAGGAAATGGTCACTAATCCCCAATTCAATAGTTTAGAGGCAAAGTTTGGGGTTAGACTGCCCTGGTTTGAACCCAAGCTATAGTATTTACTATTGATGTGATCTTGAGCTAATTACTGAACGTACCTGCTTCTTCTTGTATAAAATGAGAGAAATAACAGGACAAAGAGTAGTAGTGGTTGAGTTAATATATGCAAAGTTATTAGAGGACCTCAACACATGCATAGAGTGTTTATCATTGTTGTCTGTAATAAACTTATAATGTGACTATAATAACATTAAACTGACTTAACCCTAGTGACCCTACTGTGAACATGTTATAATCTGAGGCCCCTGCTTTACCTAAATTTAAAGTAAGGAGGTTGGAAGAAGTCTCTAAATTACCTTCCTACACACTGGATCTTTGATTTAGGCCCTTTCCAGGTCTCTCCCAATTCTGAGACCCTGGTAGTCTTTGGTTTGTGGGGACTTCTAAGAATGGCTAGTCCCAGGTAAATGTTTACTGGGAGGACCTACCTTTCCCTTGGGTCACTGTTCCCTGGAACTGATTGATGCTCCAGTGAAAGGGACAAGAAGATACTGAAGTCAGTTTTCTATTTAGATGTCTTGTTTTGGGGGAAATCTTTGTGCTCCAACATCTGTGTAAACCCATTTCTTTTCACCTGATTATCTCTGCCAAAACACAGAAATGTATTTACACACAGCTGTGTTGTTTAGACATAATCACTTCATTCTCATTGCAAACTGAAAGGCACTATCAAAGAATGAAAGAAATAAACATATCTAATTTTTCCACATAGATGGAACGAACATGTGGCAACTTCAGAACAACATCAATTCACTACATATTAGATTAAATTAGGAGGTTGGAAGAAGTCTCTAAATTACCTTTCTACACACTGGATCTTTGATTTAGGTCCTTTCCAGGTCTCTTCCAGTTCTGAGACCCTGATAGTCTTTGGTTTGTGTGGACTTCTAAGAATGCCTAGTCCCAGGTAAATATGGGGTAGGGTGGCTACAAATTCTTGGAATCTGTCACACTGATTCTGTGAAAATGTCGTTATTTTATAGGAATAGAAAATACATCATTTTTAATTGCAGCCCACTAAGAGAGTCCCACAAACCAGATGGGAATTCTTTACATGGTGTGCTCACCACTATTCCTAGAATACAGCCATCTCAGGTCAAAGGGGAAGAGGAGAGAACATCCAGCTTTAGTCCACAAGGTCAGGCAAAGTTTCTTGCTGAAGCCTTCAAGGCTGGCACACTTTTCAGTACTGGGTGAGCAATGTGCAGGGGTCCCCAGGTCTTTGTGTGAGATGCCTGGTAAGAGACCACCTCTGGTCATCACCATTTTATGTCTATTTGTATTTTAAATGGATTATAAACAACACAGACACAATCATGCCAGGAGTACAGAAAAAGCACGACCTGACCTAACATTCACGTTGACCCAGTTAATTAACCACCCGTCCACTTCCCTGGCACAGGGCCACCCAGCCTCCTCTCCAATGTGGACAGGAGGAGCTGCCAGGATACAACTCTGAAAATCACAGTGCTAAGGAGCCAGGGTGGAGCATGTCCTGTTCAGACCAGGAAGGGGAAAAGGATGGGTCTGCTTACATCACACTTCACACTATGTTTCAAGGAACACAATTTTAGCAAGAAATAAATTTATAGCGAGGAAATGGGATATTTTTCATAATCAAAACGGAACTAGGACCCAATGCGGGCAGAGGCCTACAGAATTTCAGACAGGAACAGCCAACTGAATGAGGGTCTTTTCAGGCTGCGCCAGGGTAATGAATCACCTCCCATCCTATCTCGTGATCCCACTCAAGATCCAAACTCCAGGGTGAGAGTCTTCTGTCCTGGGTGTGGCATCCATGAGGGGCAATGACAGTTATGGCTTAGTGACCATGAACATTGGTTCCAGGGACAGCAAGCCTGAGTCTGGGTTCCCGCTCCGCCAGTCACTACCAGCTGTTTGACCTGAGCAGGTTCTTGGCCTCTCCATACCTCTGTCTCTTCACCTTCAAAAATGTAGGTCCAAAACCCATCACCTGCTGAGAAAACTGGCAAAGTCCTCAGAGCCAGACCCAGCTCACCCTGTGTCCCCAGATAGCATAATGGCAAAAACAACTAGCAACAGGCTAATGGCAGGTCTGCAACAAGGAACCAGTCTCATCTTTTTCCTCTCATTCTGCTACTGCAGTCCTCCCCATCCCCAACAACATCATCTCAGGGTAGCCACCCAGACTTTCAGCATCTCCCCAAGCCACAGGGGCCCAGGTCACTTCCTCTCTCCTTCCCTCTGGTCACATTAGCATTTCCATCAAATGGAACCACACATTTTCTCTCCCTCTCTGGAGCACAGTTATTAAATGTCATTGGTATATTGTAGGGCTTCTTTATTTATATAATGCCATTAAATCTACATCATCAGATAGAGCATCTTCGCTGAATTCAGAAAGTTTTAAGAAGGAGGAGAAAAGATGATTTAGAGTGCTGATACAAAGAAATTGATATATATACATAACTGAGGTCAACATTTTTCACATTGAGGGCTACAACTCACTGGTGAGTGGATAAAGCAGTTCAGTGGAGTTTAATGAGCAGATAAATAAAACAGACTAAAGTGAAGTGGAAAAGAAAAGGAAGTCAAGAATATGATCAAAATGCATCATACACAGTGAACTCCTTCCCCAAAACACATCAAACTGTGAGGGAGGACGAGGACAGGGAGATGATGGAGGAATGATTAATGCGCACGTAGGAATCTGCCAAAATGAAACTCATTAATCTGTGTAACCAAAGTGCACTAATAAAAGTTGCGGAGGAAAAAGAAAGTAGAAAACACAAGCACTGTTTCATAAACATGTTTGCATGAGATCAAAAAGTACATAGTCAATATAAAATACATTTCTGCTGTGGATTCAGGTTGGAAGCATGATAAACAGTAGCACACAACAGCACACATTGAGCCTGACCACTGAGCAACATCATGGATGATGTCCAGGCAGTATAAGAGACCAAGAGTAATTCCATGCTCACCCAGTGTGAACTAGGCAGATCATGCCCTGCTTTCCTTGCTTCTAACTTGGAGACATGGGTATCCTAGAGCAAGAATTAGACATAACCTAGCAAGTGCCCAGCCTACAGCTGACAACAATACAAAGGAGTCCTTATAACTGTCCTTGTAAGGGCAGAAAACGGTTTTGAGGAGACCTGTAAGGAAAGAGGTATAAAAGACGCATGCAAATGTGCTCATTTGAAACAGAGCCAGACCTGAAGCCCAGGCTCCTGCCTGCGGCTACACTCCTAGAACAGCATTCTCTAGGACGTGGCCTGAGTGAGTGTTGGGGAGATGATTCCCTTGGGAACTACAGCCAAGTAGGAGAGAATTCCCATTTACACATCATGATGTAGCACAATCTCCTATGAAAGAACAACAGGCTTTGGATTCAGAGCAGTATGAAATCACTTGGCAACATCCCCACTTATCAAGCACCTAACCTCTGATTTTTTTTTTCTCACCTTTAAAGTGCATATGATACAGACCTTAGGATGGTTTCAAGAATTAAATGGAGTGGTACGTAAAATGTGTGGCACTATGTGTGGCACACTGACGGACTTGCTGGACTTCAGGCACAGATGATGCTAAGACCTGGCTCAAAGTCTCCCCATGTATCTGCCCCCCTCTTTTCTGGGGACACTGGAGCATCCACTCACATAGGGCACCACCCCAGTTTAAATATTAGCTCTGCCACTCAGGAGCATGGGTAATTAGGGGAAAGGCCTCTCTGTGCCTCAGTTTCCTGATCCATAATGCAGGGATAATACAGACCTCACTGAGCCTGTCCTCTGGAGCAGACAATACATGCAACATGCTCCAAACAATGTTGGTTTTATTAAGCAGCCCTGGAGATGTGGTGATCAGTTGAGCCCTCCCGTCTACTTTATCTTACCCCGGGCTCTATAAGTTAGAGCTTCAAATGCACCACGTCTAGGATTTATATCTGGTTTTCCTGCTGCTAGTGATAGAATCCAGGACCTCAGCTACACTATTTAAGCTCTCAACCACTGAGCTACATCTTTAGCCCCCTCTAGGATTTCTAATTCTGGCATCCTGCTCATTGCCCACAACCTTCTAATATCCAGGTAGGATCCATAGGCCACAGGGGCTGGTATCACTTAGGAGGGTATGTTTAAAAATGCAGAATCTAAGGCCACACCCCAGACCAGCTGGATTCCAATCTCCATGGTGGTGCAGATCCATGGTGCACAGTGGTTAAGCACTTCTCTAACAAGCACTTGTCACTAGCCACTGACTCAGGGTTTATACCACCTGTTTCCTGCCCAACACTGCAGGGCCTCCTCCCTCTCCCCTCTTTAGGGGACCAGGCCTAGCCTCATCCCACTGACACGGGACTCAAACCCCGCCTCCACACTCAACCTCTGCCAGCCTACAAGCCCCTAATCCTCTCACTACACCCACAAAGAGCAAGCTCAGCCCTGAGTGAAGCCCCTCGCTATCCACTGCATGGTGGTGGCAGTGGTGGCCACGAGCCACAGAAGAGCCAGCTAGCCTGGCAGGTGGTTCTGCTCCTTCATCTGCTTTGCTCCTACCTCAGACTCTGCCTCCTACCATTCTTCCTCCTTCCACCACTCCTCCTCTTCCTCCTCCTTCTCCTCCTCCTTCTCCTCGTGTTCCTCCCTCATTCTGTCCAGACTACACCATCAGGTCTCCCGGACACATGCTTTTCAAGTCTTGCACATTTCCTTACAAACTCCTATTACAATTGTAATTACTTGTGGGGTGGTATTTTAATATGTCCAGCAGGGACAGGGACCATCTCTGCTCTATTCAAAGCTCTATTTCTCAGTGCTAAATACACTGCCAGGCACAAACAAGGTACTCAAGTGTCCACTGAACAAGTGGATGAATAAATGAATGAATAAATGAACAAAGGAATGAACAAATGAATACAAAATGCTTTATCAGCTCTTCTTCACCCCTTTTCCAATTGTGAAAATTCAAGATTTTAGAAGGCAAAAGGTCATTAACATTAGTCGATCTTATTATAAATGCTGGTTTCTGTCTGCGTTTGCCTGCCACCTACCACAGAACTGACACATCCTTCTTATTCAACTATCACATCCTGCAGGAAAGTACTTAAAAACCTGTTGTTTGCAGCTTTCCTAGACCCACTTCAAACAGATCTGGTAGTTAATTCCCAACTTACCTGTCAAAACCAAGCAAATCAGGACAAGAAAAGGCTAAGCTAGTAGAGGAAAAGTGAACTGTCAGGTACTGACATCCTGGCCTTTTGCCTGACATGCTCATAGAAAGATAGATCCCAGCTTTGGTCTTCTACAGCTCCCAGGGGCTGGGCATGTCATTTCCAGCAATGGACACAGGTAAGCAAAATCTGCTGTAATAAAAGGTTTCAAATACCTGGTGGCTTGCTATATCCTGATCTTTGCTCTTGATTATGCCAGGAGGACAACAGAGTTAAACTGAGAAAAGAAACAATTTATAGAAGGTAGATCACAGTGCTGGGGAGGCCAACTTCATATAAAACACAGAAATAATTATATATTATTTTTATGGCAATCAATAAACGATTCAAATCTAAGTCAACCTATTGTTTAAAACTAGTGCCATGGAAAGGCCATACTAACGAGAAGAACGCTGGTTTGGTTTTTTGTTGTTGTTTTAATAAGCCATATCTTTCTCAAAGTTTCAAGTGAATGAGATCTGCTACATGGGAAAATATTTTGCTCAGGAAATACTGAACCAATCATTCATCTGTTAAAGGAACTAAAAAGCCAGACCACGTGGCTGAAAGTTTCTAGATACACTGCGAGCACAGGCAGAGGTTTTTAAACCAAACTAGGTCTGCGCACAAAGGGAGGAAGTGAGGAGGTGGAAGGTTTGCGCACAAACTCCTAACAGTCTCCACTGGCGGCCGCAGCCTCTTCCCAGGCTCCACAGAGCAGCAAACAGTAAGTGATCCCCCAGTCTTTATCGCTAAGAACCCTTCCCAATCTTTCCTCTCCAGTTCAGAAACAGGGTAGTGTCCATCTGGCATTAACCACCTCCTAGCATGGGGTAGGGGACACTCTGACTCTCTGTTTCCAAAACTCGATACTTCTCCCAAGGCAGCAAACTGGGTGGGTCCTTCATTTGAGGCTTCTGCTCTCTCGGACAAACACGTACCCACCCAAAACTGGAAGGATCCCTTCCTCTGCTTCTCCCGAGGGTGGCAAGCAACGGGGAGGCCAGCAAAGGGACAGCCAGGTCTGGAAGTCTTAAATCATGCTCTCACTCTCTCTCTCTCTCTCTCTCTCTCTGGGCCTATTCTCTTAGTAATAGTTATTGCAACTGTCATTAAATACTTGAGCAATTATTTCATTTATTCAACAATTACTAAGGGTTTGACTGGTACTAGACACTAAGGATAAAAGGATCTAAAGTCCTCCTTTTAAGTAGCTTATATTCTCTTGGGAAGAGAAAACTACACACAAATAAACAAGGCACTTGGGCACCTACAGCAAAAATGCTGTGGAGAAAACACAGCCTGAGAAAGAAATGGGTGGGGCAGGGTACTTGCTGCTCAGGTGCTGGTGGAGTATGTGCCATCCTTAAATAGTCTGGTGAGACCTCTCATATAGACATGTCAGATAAAGTGACCCAGGAGGAAACAGTGGAAGCAAAGTCCCACAATGGTCTCAAGAGAGTACCCACAGCTGAGGTCAGATGGGTGACAGGTGGGGTAAAGGGACCTGTGCAGTCAGTGAGGCCTTCCACTGTTCCACACTCTGCTCTCACTGGGAATGGTGCCGACTGCTGTGTTGAGAGTGGGCTCGAAGGTGCATAAGATGAGCTCAAGGGCAGGAAGATGGGGCCTGCTAGGAGGCAGCTGTGGTAACCTTTAGGGGTAGGGGTAAGTGGGTAAGGGGCAGAAGGGCCAGACTCTGGAGGTGCCTCAGTGATGGAGCCCAAATGAGTCTGTTGATGGAACAAACTTAGAATATCATATAAGTGAGGGTATTTTGCTAAAGGTAATACTTTGGTTTCTACGTAAGAAGTAAAGACATAATGATGTCTTTTGTGTGTGTGTGTGTGTGTGTGTGTGTGTGTGTGTGTGTGGCATCGGGGATCAAATTCATAAGCCACTGAGCCAAACTTCCAGCTATGTAGTTCAGGCTGACCTTGCACTCACGTTGTAGCCCAAGCCAGCCTCGAACTCACAACGCTCCTCCTACCTCAGACTCCCGAGTGCTGGGATTAAAGGCATGCACCACCATGCCCAGCTAAAACATAATGATTCAAGGTGGCACACGATTATATGACTCTTAGGTTGGGACAGCCAATGCATTACCTAGTTCAGTCAGGAAATCTTTATGGGGAAAGTGCAGCATGAAAGCAAAGAATTGGTTTCAGTACTATACTTTCTATGTGCTGTCTGGAAGATGATCAAATTAAGAGTGAGGAATGCTTTCCTGCCCAACCACCTTCCTGTGTGTTTCAATCATTTAAAATTATGATGAAAATAAGCTGATATAAAATCAGAGATTCTTTTTTTTATTTAAGAGAAAATGGACACAGAAAAGAAAAACAAAAAGCAAAAGAGACAAACAAACAACAACAAATCCGATACGATAACATTATAGGTTTACAAAATGAGATGATTGGAATTTGACAGTAGTTGTAATATTGCATATCGTTACCTTCAAAGGGATTGTTCAGATTAACAGATATAGACATGTAAAATTGATCTAATCATATGACTATTAACTGTTCTTTTTCAATAGCTAATGCATTTAGTAGTATAGTCATTTTAACTATCTTATGTATAGCTATTTATAAATTTATGTTTTTTTCCTTTTCCCTTCCTTTTTTCCTCCTTTCCCCTTAGAATACCTCTTACTGTCTTTAAAATAACTGCCCATATCATCAGGCCTAATATAATTAAACAAAATAGTTCAGAATAAATCCAATAAAATATAAAACAATGGTCACAGAAAAGAGAAACAAAAAGCAAAAGGGACCAACAAACAACAACAAATCCGATACTACAACATTCTAGGCTTACAAAATGAGATGATTGGAATTTGACAGTGGTTGTAACATTGCATATCATTACCTTCAAAGGGGTTGCTCAGATTGATGGATATAGACATGTAAAATTTATCTAATCATATGAGTATTAACTGTTCTTTCTCAATAGTTAATGCATTTAGTAGTATAGTCATTTTAACCAGCTTACGTATACCCACATATAAATCTATGTCTTTTTCCTTTTCCCTTCCCTCTTTTCTCCTTTCCCCTTGTCAGAGATTCTATTTAAATTCTAAAGAGCAAGTCTGAGAAAGTGAAGCACGGGAATATTCTTTCACCTTTCCTTGGCTTCTCTGGAACAGTGGCCTCTCACAAAACTTCCCAGGATGTTCTGTGTATCTCATATTCTGATATGGAAGCCACAGGTCACATCTGACTACTAACAGGCACTTGAAATGTGACCAGCATGACCGAGTAACTGAACTTTTTATTCACTTTCATTTAAATTAATATAGCTTTTATAGCTAGTGACAATTACATTGGACTACAGGGATCTGAAAAATAAAAAATTACCATGCAGCAAAACATGCATGAATTACACGTTAAATTTACTTCTTTTGAAACTGAATTATGCAATAAGGCTAAGTACAAAATAGATTCATAAAATCTGAAAAAGTATGTAGTTACTTTTATTATACCCTAGACTTATCATCAAACTTTCCCATTTCTCATTATATTCTTTGGAACAAAATAGGAACTGACTTGGTCTTAACAGTTTTTAAGCACATTTTCTCAGTTTTTACATGCAACACTAATATTTTACAGGCCATCCATCACTCTAGCAGTGTCATTCAGAATGAGATTTCCTTCCCTGATGTGTATTCAATATTAACATTCTAAATGTCACGTAAAAGTGAAGCAAGACAGAAGAAAGAATCCCGTAATTGGACTACCTTCCTGTTCTAAGTTCAAAAGGACTTTATGGCATTGGTTTTCTCCTTGTTCTTCCCAAGATCATAGTGAATAAGAAGAATGATATCAGTGTCTCTACTTTCTAGTTGGAAAAAAAATCAAGGCAGAAAAAGATTAATGGCAGTCCATCTCACAGTATAGGGCTACAGCTTAATCAGAAAAGAAGAGAACTTATGAAAGTATGAAGAAGAAAATTATTCAAAAATGAAAAATAAGAAAACCACATGCAAATCCTTAGTGCCCAATTAAAATGAGCTGGTCCCCACAGTGCCCTAAGGTCATCAAGATGAAGGCCACACAACAAGAAAAGGAAGACAACTGAGGTGTGAGGATGTGGCTCCCTTAGTGAGATGGCTGTGGGTAAAACAGGTTCCGTGTATTCACCAGCAAATCCTACCAGATTCCAATGACAGGGCACATTCTCCAATAATCTCCTAACCGGACAGCTGGAAAAATGAGCTCTTGTTAATCTTGCCTTTGAAACAGTCTGGCTAACCCCAGTTATGTCACTGAATTGCATGACCCAAGAGATTAACAGAGCAATTCAGTGACTCAAGAGCTGGTGTTTAAAGTCACCAATTCAATTCCTTTTTATCTCAAGAAGGAGGAAACTGAGTTCGAGAAACTGATACTTTCAAAAGAACACAATTTTATTCATTCTATAAGCAAATATGAGTTTCTATGTAACATATCACTGATACACAGTCATACATCTTAGATAAGCAGTTTAAAGAAACCGACTATCTTAATTTTTATTCCAGTGTATTGCTAGAAGCTATACAATTAGAAAATCATCAATGGCATATATTTGTGTATGTGCATGTATATAATAGCCCTGAAAATTAGTAACCATATCCCTAAATATTAAAACAGAGCTGAGAAACAATGCTATAAAAGCCAAGATGAGCAACTTAGACCCTGTATTAATTAATTAATTTTAAAAGGGTCAGATGCAAAGACAAAACAAACACAAGCCATTAAAATAATTTAAAATATTTCAACTATCATTTACTTTGAAATAATCTTAAGTGCACTAAATACATTGTACATATGGGAATAAACATTATTATATAAAACATAAGAAAAGCATAAAACTATACTATAAATCTAAACCACTATGAATATATTATAGTAGCTGTTCAGTAGTACTTTCTTTTGCTTTTTGAAATTGAGAAAGGGTTCTCAGGGATGACTGGGTTAGCTTGGTTTTAAATGTGTCTAGGTTAGCCGGGCATGGTGGCGCATGCCTTTAATCCCAGCACTCGGGAGGCTGAGGTAGGCGGAGCGTTGTGAGTTCCAGGCCAGCTTGGGCTACAACGCGAGTGCAAGGCCGGCCTGAGCTACATAATGCAACCCTGCCTCAGAAAACCAGGGCCGTGAGTTTGGCTCAGTGCCTTAAGCGCCTGCCCTTGCAGGCGCGAGGTTGTGAGTTCAATCCCCGGTGCCGCAAAAAAATAAATAAATAAATAAAAATAAAAATAAAATGTGTCTAGGCAGGTATAGTAAGTAGAGGTATTCAAACCCTTCGCCTCCTTAGCGATAATTCAGACTGCTAGGTAAAGGCATAAGGGACTTCATACTTGTTTCAAGATCACAATGATAATGCTAAAGTGCAGCAAAGTGGACCATATTTTTCTACCAGTTACCTGCCCCAAAAGCACAGTGCCTGAGTTAGTCACTTGGCTGATTATTTTGACAGCCACTATTACAGAAATTCATGTTCTGTCATAAGTCACTTATTAAAAATTCTTCAAGTCATTCATTTTAAAAAGGAACTTCAAGTTATGAATCCAAACAAATTCCAAGGCCTAGTCTTGAACCCTATTTGGCCCTTACCATTAAGCACAGCCTGGTGGAGTAGGAGGGCAGAATTCTAACCTATGTAAGACACTTCAGTTTAAACAGAGATGACTCCAAATCCCAGCGTTTTACTGGAAATATCTTTTTCATCTCCTGGGAAACCCTCATGGTGGGAAAACTGCTTTTAATTCCTGAGAGACAAACAGAAAAATAAAGCAGGCAGATGTGTCTTGGTCCACAGCAGGAAACACAGAAAGCCATTAAGAAGGGTGGAAGGATACCCAGGGACAGGACAGGGGCCTTGCCTCCCTTGAGTTGCTCTGAAGATGCCAAGCGAATGAACACACCACAGACGGTGCTGAATTTGCTTGACTCACACGAAGACAGAGAAACAGACACTAGGATGCAAAGCGAGGCTGTCCAGATGGACCACACGAATTCTGCAAGTCAGACAATTCCTGCAGATGTGATTGAGGGCACATGGTGCGGTGCTCTCAATGTCTACAGGCCTGGGCCAGCCCTACTGCTTACCTAAAGCTGCAGGATGCGAATAAATAATCTGAACTCCCCATGCCTCACACCACAGCTGTAAACACACACAATACAGCCTCTACCTCACACGAGAGTTGTGAAGGCTAAGCGAGAGGCTGTATGGAAAAGCTTTTTGGCACAGAGCAGAACTGTCAATAATGACTCCATAAATATCAGCTGTCTAATGATGATTACAACAGTCAAGCAGTAATAACATGTCTCTGAAAGGCTCAGCTGAATATTTTTTAATCACCTAACATACCAATTAATCAACTGAAGTTTAGAAATAAAATTTCCCCCAGGTGTAATCTGCTTTACTAGTTCCCTAATGATCACATGACAGACCCACAAAACAGGTTCCAGCCAAACCATCCCGTCATGGTCATTACTGGGACCTTCAAAATTAATCACCTAAAGAGAACTTGCATTTTCCAGTCATTACATGTCAGCATGCTATACTTGCCAAGTGAGCAAGGGCTAGTCTGATATGTAGTTTTAACAAAACTTGCCAATTTACAACCATTGCCAGAAGCCAGGTCACACATGGTCACAGACAGACAGCATAGACAGCAGAAGTCGGCCCTTTGGTCTCCTGTCACTTCACAGTTCAAGGGTGAGGAGCTGAAGTCCCCAGTTACTGACATACTTGCAATAAGTGTAACACTAGCTATGCAGCCCCTGCCATCCACATTACACAGAAGAACCAAGCATCTGGGGCTTCTTCCAGTCACGCACACTGGCCCTGCATTCAAGATGCTCATAAACCTCAAAGGGCACTTTGAGAATGCCTCCTCTTTACCCTCCAGCTCCTATCAGTTCTTCCCATTCTGAACTGCCTGTGGGCAGGAGGACACAAGGAAGACGTGTCTGAAATCAGCTCCAAGTCAGGAGTGCCAAGGCACTGCCTTAGCCATCAAGTCCTGTAAGGAAGAAAGGAGACAAAACTGAGACTCAAAGACCTTGAACTCAATTTGCCCCGGTGACAATGATAGTTGGGAACTGAACCTTCTGATGTCCCTTCTTAGCCTTGTAGCCCTTACACCTCATGAGGAGAGCCTCTCGCTGCTATACCTTCCCTCTCTACCCTGAACCAGCTCGCTTTCAGCAATGAGTTACACATGCAACGATGGGCTTGCCCTTGACACATGTCACCCAGCTCAGTGTTGCCATAAAGTAGGCAACCTCCTGGTCACCATCATTCCTTGTGGTCCCTGGTCACAGCCCGCCAGTGTCCTCTGCATACAATTTTTCATATAAGCAGCACTCACTCACTTACGGTTTTCAAAAACAAACCTCTTTCCACTCGCAGGCTGCTTAGTAATAAAAACCTGCACAGGTCGATCACTTGAAGTGCTTCAGGTGAAGAAAAAGGTTAACCTGAATCAACAACTTCCTGGCCCTTCTGTGTGGGGAGGAGAGAAATATGCTTTATGTGGCTGGCTGGCTTCAAATTCTCCTGAGGGAAGGTGTTCCCTTTGCCACTGGCCTTTAGGCATTGTCTTAGTTACCTTTTGCTCGTTGCCGAGACAAAATACCTGATGCCCAAAGTTAGGGAAGGAAAGGTTTATTCTTATAGTTTCTCGGGAGTTTCAGTCCATAAAGTAGGCTCCAAGGCAGCATGGGATGACGGGGCTACAGTTCATGGCGGCTGCAAGCTGCAAGCCGCAATCTGCGCTGGCAAGAGAGAGGGCGGAAGCCAGGAAGTAAGCAAGAGGAAGACTCGCCTTCCCTTGCACTGTATCTCAGCTCCACCCCTGGGTGGGTGTAGCAGTCACGTCATTAATCCTGGCGCCATTAATCCTGGCGCTAGACAACAAACTGATCACAAGTGTCAGACTCAGCCCCATCAAAAGTATGAGGACTTGGGGGTACATAGCATATCCTATACAGGCATAGTGTAAATACTGTGAATTCCAAACACAAACAAGTAAACTGTCCACTGAGAGCTCTCGGAGAAAGAAGTCCCAGTCCTAAACATCACTGGGTCTTGCCACAGGGAGCACAAAGTTCCAGTCACACCCAAAAAATACAGTTACCTTATTCATTAATATTAGCCTGTTCTTCATTCAGTTTTCGCTCTCTTGCAGTAACCCAACATTCAGATACACAGCCTCTTTACTGGTTGCTTAGAAAACACAGTAAACTTTTTCCACCTCTAATACTATTTACTCACAAAAATTTGCATTAAATGACAGAACTGAAGTTAAGTAATAATCCCAGGAAAGGTGTGAACATCACCACCCACTTTAAACACACACACAGCTATTTAAATACAACGAGATAAACTTACATACATTTCAAAGTTACAAATGTATTGTAAACAAGTTTACTGGCCTAATTTTAAGTGCCGGTGATTAAGATTCCACATTTCATGGATGCTCCAGGAATAATAAGCCGAGTGAGGGACTACGGTAATAGTGAACCTTTTAGAATTTTCTAAGATAAGAAACAGCCTGCTTGCCATCACTGGTAGGAGCACCATGGCGGAAAAAGAGGCACCAACAAGGAAAGAAACACCCCTGGAGCCAGTCTGGACGGTGCTATCTTTCATCCACAGAAGCTGCACTTTCGGTGCCAGCTGTCTTTGGGCACAAGCACACTTAAAATCAGCCGTAGCTGGAACTTTCATCATTCACCCAATGCTTATGTAGACTCATCCTCGGTCCTGGGCCACATCCCAGACACCCCATTCCTGTCGGTTACCTGTGCCCCATGGTCTACTTGCTGCTGCTGACCAAAACCATCAAGGTTTTTAATCTGGCTGCCTGCTTAAGGAAGATACATTCTTTAGATAATCATATATAAATGGATATTCATCAAGAAAAGGCCATGGTGAGGATCAACTAAAAATAGTTTCTTTTTTCTAATTAAATTTTTTTTTTTTAAAGTCTTACCCAGCCCAAAGAAGCTGATGCTGATGTCCTAGATTTAGGAACACGTAGTTACTAAATTTTCTTTTTTTTTTCCTTTTTTTTTTTTTTTTTTTTTTTGGTACCAGGGATCAAACTCACAACCTCGTGCCTGCGAGGTAGGCACTTACGCCACTGAGCTAAATCCCCAGCCCTATTTTCTGAGATAGGGTCTCACTATGCAGCTCAGGCTGGCCTTGAACTCACTTTGTAGCCCAGGCCGGTCTACAACTCAGGACAATCCTCCTGCCTCAGCCCCTGAAGTGCTGGGATTAAAAGCATGCAGCACCACGCCTGGCTAGTTACTAAATTTTCAATGGCTCCAATCGTTCATTAGTAAATATCTTTGCCATACAGAATGGGTTCTATATAGAAACCCTTTACTCTGTCACTCAGTCTGACTAGTGATATGCAGCTGCTATTTCTGCATCCTGCAATCCCCTGGTGAGTTCCTCATCCCTCCACCCCATTCCCTAGCACTGCATCCTCTTAAGGCAGTGGGCTTGAGGCTAACTGTGCACAGAGCTGTGTACACACTTGCACTGCATGAGCACCCTGCACGAACTCCTAGTCCCCTTTGAGATGGCAATTTTCATTTTTTGTGATGTGCTGGTAAATTTAGACAAAGTAAGTAAAAGAGATAAGGATGAAAAAATATCAAAGGGGCAATATTTTTAAAGTGATAAGATGCCCTACGAAATGGAATTAGATACCTCTTACCATAAGTAACTTAAAAGCTATCAGAATATATTTTATGGTAAAAGTAAGCATTTCTGGGTTCACATCCTCAAAAATTATTTTCCTCCTCCAAGGCAAAAGAAAATAAATCTGTAAGCAGCAAGACACTTCCCAACAGGTAGCATTCATTTGGTGAAATAATTTACCTTCTCACACTTAGGAAAAATACACACACGTGCATACACACACACACACACACACACACAACTATTCAAGAGTAAAGTGTCTTTTAGGTAAAATTAGACATAACTCTCCAGAAACCTTTTATTTCTAGTTATTCCAATAAAGTTATTTATATTAAGCCATCAATCCCTTTAAAGCTTCTGAACTAGCTTGAGAGGGGACCAGGGCTCAGTCACATATATGAACCCACCATTTGTCCTAACTAATAATGGTGCCACAGAGCAGCCATTCATGGTGCCACAATCACCAACTGGAGCCACAACTGCAGGGGATATACTCCATATTCCTAAAGGGTGTCTCAATCCTTTTTCCCACTAATTCTACAGATTAAAAGGAAAGAAAAAAATACACTGGCCCCAATGACTACCTTTTTTCTGACTCTGCCCCTCACTAATTGTATGATATTGGGTGGATCATTTTAACTTCTTTGTGCCTCAGTTTCCCCTTCTATAAAATAGATATTAATTACAGCAGTTCCCCTCTAGTGTTGTGAAGATTTAAAAATGAGTTAACAGTATAGAAGTGGGTGCTGGTTTCCTTGTCATCATCATACCCATCATTATCACTGCTGGGAAAAGGAACAAAACCAGCATGAAGGGAAGGGAAAGATTCCATTTCCCAGGGAAAATGAGTACTGAGCAACTTTGTTGGTGAACACTGGATAATGACTGGGAGATAGGCAGATGTGTGATAAAGCAAGCAAAATGTAAGTAGTACAAACTAGGTGGTAGTATGTGGGTAACGTAACATTCCTCCAGTTTTTCTGTATGTTTTTTTAAAAATGCATAATAAAATGGCAAAAGATTGAAAATAGTGGAGAAATGAAAAAGAGAGGGAAATTAGCATGGAAGATCAGACACGTGGCCGTGTCAAAAAAAAAAAAAAGTGTTAATCATCAATTATAAGGGCATTAACAGTGACCTTTATAGAAACTTCACTGATTGTGGGTTTAAGTCTTAAAACCTTAGTTTCAGGCAGCTACAGCAAGCATCATTTCCATTTTAGAAATTCAAAAACAGGAACAGAACAAAAGACAAGCCAAGGCTCCTACAACTGACAAGTTATCGTACGGAACTGAACAGACTTCTCCCAAATCCTTCCTTCACAATTATTAAGTCACTTGTTTATAGAGCCTTTCTCCACAGAAGAAGTCAACTCTCTTGCTCATCATGGTGTCCTCAGTGACACAGTTATGACACACACCAGGCACACAGGGACTGCTAGGTGGATGGATGGTAGGAAGAGAGGGAGGGGAGATCAGGAATATTATGTTTTCCATTCACAGGATCCAAATTCTACCCAAGACAGAAATTGTAAAAAGCATTACTTTTATTCAAATTGGGTAATATTTTTGGATTATAAAAGTAACACATTATTGCAGACAACTATATTACTTTCAACCAATGGAAATTAAATTAATGTATTTTCCACATATGAATATGAGTAGACACTTTGTTCGTGCAAGCAAGACTTATTGAGATTTTCCAGCTGTCTCTGACCACATTTGGATGCAAGATGCACCTTTCAGTTCCACAGATCCAAGTCACCCCTGGTGTCTCTCCAGGTATAAGGGAGCAGGGTGGTGAACGGTTCGCAACATGTCGCATAAAGGCTGAAGGACATAACTACATCTATATAGGAGAAAAGGCACACAAAGGGCAGGAAAACAGTATTCAAATATCAGCAGGCTTGCCTGTGTTCAAGGAAGCAAAATTTTCCTTAGCTCCAACTGGGACCGATATGTAGAAGTTACAGGAAGGAATATTTTAGCTTGATATAAAGAAAACCCCAGGATTATTAGAAGCCATGGAATGAGGGAAATTCTGCTGCTCTCACCCCAGCAGGAATATGATGTATGGATACAAGATTATGCTCAATATCTTCAAATTTCCTGTCTAGCCCCAGTAACCTATAATTCTATATCCCAGGCATCCTACACACCAGGGATCAGTCATGCGAGGGTTAGTCATCTACAGCATGTGTGGCAAACTGTCACCATACCACCTGATGTCACACATGTGCTTATGATGAACCACAAATATTTGTAAAACCAAAAATACATAAGAACTAATTTCTGTTGTTATTATTACTGAGTCCCTTATAGGTTAGAAGAAAGCTGTAGATATGCCAGGGATAAACTTTTTAGTTCATTATGAAATTCAAAATCGAAAGGTTGCCTGGTTGAAAAGAAAATTTGCTAAACTCATCAAACTCCTGATTCCGCACTCACTAGCTATGTGACCTTAGGCTACCTGGTTAATTTCCGTATGCCACAGAACTCACACTGCTATTCAGTGTGGTGCCATTGGCTCCAGACATGGTTTTACCCAGGCCTTGCTACGGGACTAGTGCAACTGAGGAGCTTAACAACTTTAATCCAGTATCACTGTAATTACTTACAGTTAGCCATGATCTGTGTACTGCACAGTCAAATGCTATTGATTTTCCACAAGGCTATTCAAGGAGAGTCTAATTCCAGCCCAACCTCAACCGATCATCATCAGTAAGATCTCAATACCCTACCAGCACATGTAGGAAGGAATGGAAATCCCAGTCCAACAACAGAAGGTCCCCCAGGCTCCAGCCCACTGTTGTCTGTGCAGTTCATATCTCCTCCTTACCAAGGAGAGACAGTAGCCCTTTATCTTTGAAAGGTTCTGAGCTGAGTCCAAGACTCAAGTATGGCATGTAATGGCCAATGTTTCCCACGAAAAGCCATGCACAACACAGAGTACCACTAGCTGCTACCCTAACATAAACACACTGGTGAATTATTACTCAAATATTCGTGAAAAACACTGATTAGTTAATGTTATGGTTTGTGTCTCGATGCCCCTGCCAAGCCTTATGCAGTCAGAGTGTGTTTCATTTTATTGTTTTGTTTTATTTTCTTACAGAGGGGCCTGCATGTAGAGTGTGTAATGCTAGGATTAAAGGTGCTGGGATTAGAGCCAGGCTTGGTGGCCCACGCCTTTAATCCCAGCACTCGGGAGGCTGAGGTAGGAGGAGGGTTGAGAGTTCAAGGCCGGCTTGTGCTACAATGCAAGCACAAGACCGGCCTGAGCTACATAGTGTGACCCTGCCTCAAAAAACTAGGGCCGGGAGTTTGGCTCAGTGGCTTAAGCACCTGTCTGGCAGGTGCCGCAAAAAAAAAAAAAAAAACGGTGGGGGGGTGCTGGGATTAGAGGTGGGTGATTGCTGGATCAGTCCACTGATTGGATTGGCACCACCCTAATCCCAACAGTCTAGATAAAATAAAGGAGGCAGAAAGTGGCTTGTCTCCCCCATTGTTGCTTTGTTACTTTCTGCCCACCATGACTGCTCTCTGCCAAGCCACCTCACCATGGAGCCAACCTTTATGGACTAAAACTTCTACAAACTGTGAGCTAAAAAAAACCTTTCCCCCTTAACTCAGGGCATTGGGTATTTTGTCTCAGCATCAAGAAAAGTAACTAAGACGGTTAATATTAAAAGAATGCTTTTTGTAGAGTACAAACAGCTATCTCTTATTAAATACACAATCATATTTATTTTGTTTGTAAGTCACATTATTCAACCAACCCTAAAATCTAGGACTAGAGGTGTTGCTCAGTGGCAGAGCACTTGCCTAGCAAGCACCAAGCCCTGGGTTCAATTCCCAGTACTGCCAAAAAAAAAAAAAAAAGGTTTTTAAAACTCTGTGTATAATAAACGCCAGAAAATGTCAGTAACAGACATATGACAGAAGCTCAAGCAAGGCTTGGTGACAAGTCTACTAACATGTATTAGCAATACTGTGACCTGAAAATAGTGAAAGGTGGTGAACCGCTTACTCATAATGGCTCATTCTAGGAAGAAGTTCATGGCATATCTAGGAAATTATTATTTTTATGCCACTGTACTTGTACTTTGGCAACACTTTACAGTTGTTTAAACTAGGCATCTGCCACCAGGAAACTTACACATTAGGAGCAGTCATCTGTTTAACACGGAGAGAAATGTTTTCTGGCACTGAAAGCAACACCACTGGCTAAACCCACACCAGAAATTTCTCTGTGTAGAGGTTCAGCATCTGCTCACTGATTTTTTTTTTTTAGAATAATAAGTAAATACTGGTTTATTACTTTCTGATGTAATTAATTACTAAACTGCATCCTACTGATACTGCATACCTGTTGTAATTATCCCAAGTCCCACATGCTGAGAGCAAGGCCCTGGCACTTCCTCCCCGCCACCCTACCAGGGTTGGCCTGGCCTGACATAGCTCAGCTCTCATCACCAAGCAGACACTGAATGCGCCACCTGTTCCATATTCACATGCTGACTCAACTAGTACCAACACCATTACTCATGCTTCACAGAATCCAGAATAAAAAACACTGGTTCTCAACTCCAGTGGCTTTCCAGTTTAGACCTTTCCCCCTCCACCCCACCCCGGCACTGGAGATCAAACTCACAGCCTCACACCTGCCAGACAGGCACTTAAGCCCCTGAGCCAAACTCCCAGCCCTAGTGTTTTTTTTTTTTTTTTTTTTTTTTTTTGAGGCAGCGTCGCACTATGTAGCTCAGGCCGGCCTTGCGCTTGCATTGTAGCCCAATCCAGTTTAGACTTTGGAGAAAAGAAACAGTCAGTAATTTCTAATTTGACTAAAACCATAAGCAGCTAACACTTTCAAAGAAATTCTGTCTTAGTATTTAAAGTTGCGAGACACATAATGGTCCATTCTGTAGTTTTTAAACATTCAGTGGAAAGCCAAAGTGCTACCAGGTTTTGGGGTGCTGGAGTCTCCTTCTGGAGTCAGTTTTTAGTTTTTCATGTTTTGAGTAAAGAATTGCTCAGGACAAATAGTACCAAAGTTCTATTAAAGATAGAAAAAGGAAGAGGCTCTGCAGAGCAAGTTTGGGCCAAGCAGAAGCAGAAAAAGTACACAGAACAGCCTGAGGATGGGCCACCACATAAGAAAAGCAAACATTCAATGTGGAATGTCCTTTTAATATCACCCAATCCTCAGGTGACATCAGGTCTAGGCCGGCCTATGGTAAACCTGTTCGAGTTCTCAGGAAGTCCACATGCACGGCTTTGGGAACTGTTCTGTGCATGTGTCCTAGGATTAACAGGTCACACCTGCTTCCTCAACTAGTTTTGCCACAC
Source organism: Dasyprocta punctata (assembly GCA_004363535.1). Taxonomy (NCBI): domain Eukaryota; kingdom Metazoa; phylum Chordata; class Mammalia; order Rodentia; family Dasyproctidae; genus Dasyprocta; species Dasyprocta punctata. The sequence goes on along the minus strand of RJWM01001600.1, from coordinate 65,910 downwards.
CCTAATCTCCTGCCTCATTAGGACAGATTCCTTTGATATCAGCTTACAAGTTCCAAATAAGAAATAATAAGAAATGGATGTCCTCCTCCTGTCTTCTGAATTGAAGCCACTGTATCTTTCAAAGGCAGAATACAATCATTTCTTAGTGTTAGGGCCTGGGTTCAGATGTCTCCTCAAAGCCTCATGAGGTCATAGGCAGGGTTCAAACACTCTGAATCTAGAGTGTTTGGTGCTGGAATTGATTCACGGTGCAATGCTAGACTCAAGGGGACTAGGATTAAGGGTTGTGACTGCTACCCACCCTAAGTAGTCTGGATAAGAAAAAAGGGTAAGAAAGACACTGTTAAGGTTGCTTGTTGCTTTTGGTGTTTTCTGCATGCAAAGAACTGTTTCTCCTCTGTGATGCCCCTCTGCCACGTGTCACTCTGCCTTGGTGCAAGCCAACTATGGACTGAAACCTCTATAAACTGTTAGCAAAATAAACTTTTCCCCTTGAATTTTGGGTGTCAAGTGGTTTGTCTCAGTAATGAGAAAAGTAACTGAGGCACTTTGTATCCACAAAGGTTTGGTTCCAAGACACCCTACAGTTACTGAAATTCACCTTCTTTTTTATAAAATGGCATAGTATTTGCATAGAATCTACGTACACTCTCCTATATGCATTAAATCATCCCTAGGTTACTCATAATACATAATAAAATGTAAATGTTATGTAAATAGTTTTTATAGTGTGTTACTCAGGGGAAAATATCAAGAAAAAAGTCTACACAGGTTAAGTATAGATCCAACTTTTCCTCTAGACTTTATAGGAGGAGAGAGGGTCTGGGGTTGAACCCAGGGCCTTCACACTAAGCTACATCTCCAGCTTGTTTCTGTTTTTGATTTTGTTTTTGTTTTTGTTTTTGTGACAAGTTCTCACTAAATCACTAAACTTGACCAGACTGGACTTAATTTGTGGTCCTTCTGTCTCAGGCTCCCTAAGTGCTGGGATTACAGGTGTGTACCACTGTACCTGGCCAACCTCTTGTTGGTCCACACTTGGTGAATGCACAGATGCAGGACCTGCAGGTGCAAAAGTTGACCGTATGCAGAGGTGAGAGAAACAGTGCATGTGGCAGTCAGGACACTGAGAATGCTTAAGGAGGGCTGGATATACAACCAGGGGCACAGGCTGCCCAAGCAGCAGAGGAGGCAGTCCCCAGGAGCAAGGAGTGGAGGCTGAATTCCCTTTGAGACAGACATGCCTAGGTTGATGGTACTGTCTGCCATCATTAGGTGGAAAAAGCGACATCCAAAGTGCATTATAAAATCTTTGTTTAAATATCAATGAAGGCGCCAACAATGTCAATGTAACTCCAAGCCTTCACTTTTATCACAGAATTTCAGCTATTTTAAGTTTCACAGTCATCACTCACATAACCACAGGGCTTCAGACCCTCCAGTTCCTGTGCTCATGGAGTTCTAGAGACAGCAGGAGGCCAGTGTAGCTTGGCTTTTACCAACTTGTAGGATGTCAAAAATATTTCTGGTTAAAGGGATACAGCTCGGTGGTTGAGTATTTGTGTAACATGTGCAAGGACACAGGTTCCGTCCTTGGCACTGCAAAAAATCAAAAAGCTTCCACATCAAAAAGGTTACAAAACTTCCCAAACTCCTTCTGCAGATACACTGTATGTGTGAATCATGGCCAGCTCTGACAGGTCTGAGGATTCACTTAAACTCATCTATCTTCTCAAAAGCCTCCCCTCTTTTTTCCAAATGAACTGTTTCCCTCCCGGCTCTATTCTTTCCTTTGCTTTCTTCCAAAAGATACAGAAAATGATAAAGTCTATTTGCCAACTCACAGCCAGAGGCAAAGTCATTACCCACCAGGAAAAGAGGCCCACCATCCCATCTGGGAATTATTCTCCATTTCCTATAATGCAAAGATGTTTATACTGTTTTCCCCCAAAGCCTCATTCTTGCACAGAAAATATTTTCATAAAATAGTTTTGTTGTAATTATAACGTCATTACCATCCCCATGCCCCACTGAGATCAGAAGAGAGAGTGCCAAGGAGCGGGGTGGGGTGCTTTCCATTCCATCCTGGCCCTAACGGTGTCTCTAACATCTTCATCAGTTGAATCCCCTGAATGGCTCATTGAATTGAATAAAATGCCACCAATAAGAATTCTCAAATCTACATCTTGGAAAGATGGTCTTTAAAATCTCATACTGAAAAGATACCGAATGGCAGAATATAGCTTGCTATTTTGAAGTTTATAAATCCTTTAAGAAAGGGTTGAATTCTTAGAAACATCAGAACAATCTGCATGAATGTTTCATTTGCTATGACACAGGAATTGTGAGCAGAGTGTTCAACAGATTTAGCTACCCACTCACTGGTCAAGTTTTCTCTGTCTGCCTCTATTCTTTAGAATTATCATTTTGGAGGCTGCTGAAGAAAAGGTGTGGGGTGAATGGTGTATTTGCCAATGCCTTGGGGTTTTTTTTATTAAAATTTTTTTTAATTTTAAAAACAAAAAAGAATAAAATGGATACAGAATTTCAAAAAAGAAACAAGAAATTAACACTAGTTAATATCTTACATGTTGTTATCTTGAAAGCAGTTGTTCAGATTACAAGATTTAGGCATGAAAAGTGATCAAACAATCAAACAAGTATTTTCTAAAGGCAGGTCTACAACTTTAAGCACTTTTTACTCTCCTTAAAATCTAGACATTTCAAAAATGTATAGTCTGCAAACTAATTGTGTAGCTAGTGAAGTAAAAGTTGACATCATGGTATTCTCTAGTCTATCACTTTGTCTTGTATTACCTAGCATTATCATGGTTTTCACCCATGGCTTGTAAATTTCATGTAGATTCTGACTGATTTTCAAACATAAATGAATACATGCCAGTGTTTATATAACACTTACTATGTGCTACATATCAGGTTTTGTTTATACTAATTAATTTAACCCCCAGGACAACCATATGAAGTAAGTATTATCACCTCTTCAATGCCTGGGAGAATTTTATTTTACTTTCAGTACTGGACATTGAACTCAGGGCCCTAGCATAAAGCTACATCCCTTGTGCCTCTTTTATTCTAAGATGAGGTTTTCCTAAGTTGCCCAGGCTGAGATGAGGCACTTAAAGTGCTGGAATTACATGACTGGGAGTTTTTATTCCTGTTTTTGTTTTAAGTTCCTTCTCCTAGACTGTATTAATAAAGTTAAAGTAGCAAGATACTAGATTATAAATAACAAAATAAATTTTATGTACTTGAATCATACAAAGGTAATGGCTTTCATACTGCAAATGACTAATATGATTGATAGCATTATTATATGTTTTAATTCTCTCAGGCTATTTGCCCATACCAAATTTGCAAGGATAATCTCACCACTGAGTGTGTGTGGGCACACATTCCCACCAGATATATCTGAACATCAAGTTATCTGCACTTAAGAAAAAGCAAGAACTACAGGCAAGAACAAGCCCAGAGATTATCTACAGCCTAACTTGGAAAAACTGCACATTAATTGCATCACCTTCTTTATCAAGTCCACTAACAAGCAGCATGTCAGACTGAAGCTCCTCTCTGCTCCCTGCTCCCCACATACTGATAGAGGTGCTAATGAACCGAGAATGAGAGTGTAAGGCCAAAATAATCAGGCTGCAATCATCAGCCCCAGAAATGTTTAAGAGCAGATGCAAAACCCTTACTAATTTGCATCATGGATGAGGCCATTTTTCATATATATGCTCGACTGACCCCAAATCCAAGATAAAGCATCCACAAATCCAATCATTTCTCTAGAAGATAAGCGCATATTCAGAAGTATAATTAAATTAAATCCAGCAAATTGCAATTTATTTGGTATGAACCAATCAGACAAAAAGTGTTACTATTTCTCTCTTTGGTTTACCTTTGTGAACAGAAATTCCAAGCATGTAGTAGAAGCATGTAGTAGATGTTTGATAAAGTTTACTAAATGAAATACACGGATGAGCAACTGGTCCCCTCAGCACTCTATCCACTCCCACACGGGAGATCTTCTAAAGCACAAATACAATCACACCTCTCAATTCCTACAGTACCCGACTTCCCCACACCTCACCAACATGCTAAAGTCTAAATTGGTCCTCTGTTTGTAAGATCTGAGATTTCAAATTTTCAGGAAATAAAGGATGGGCATAGGATGTGGCTCAGTGGTAGAGCACTTACCCAGCATGCACGAGGCCTTAGATTCCATCCCCAACCTGACAAAACAAACAAACAAACAAAAGATCTAAACCCTGATCATCCTCATGCTTTATTAAGGGGCAAAGTCCCCAGCACAGGAGCCAGACATGGTGACATACTACCACCACATAGGGACAGCATAGCCCAGACTAGCAACCATTCTTCCTGTCTGCTTTGGGAATAGCCATGCCCAGAGGTCCCTAGTGAGCAGTAACTGGGTCAAAAATGACAGCTTCACTTAAAAAAATCAAAATCATATTCTGTATAGTCATTTCTGTGGTGCCAGCCATGGTAACACAGGTGCCCACATCCGACTGCTCTGAGCGGTCTTGGCTAAGGTGTCCCTGGGTGCTGCTCAGTCTCTCCATACTCACCAGGAGAGAGCTGTGTGTGGCTACAAGGTGCTGCATAGACAACTGCTTGTTTCCCTTAGCACAGTCTAAAAACTACCTGCTGTGAACTTAGCTTTCAGAACACTACTTCTAGAGCAAAGAATCCAAAAATGTGAAACGATCACCCCAACTCCCCATTCTCAGGAAAGACAGGGTGGTCCCCGTCCCTAAGGAAGTAAGGGTCCCAGCGGACACTGCTTCCATGGCGTTAAATTCTGTAATCACTGCTAATAATGGACAGTATTCGTTATGCAACCCTCTTGGATTTTTCTTTTCTCTTGGCAAGTCTAATATTGTTATCCCCAAAAGCATAGCAGTTTGTGATTTCTCAGATAGACAGAATACTACTTCATTTTGCCTGTTCATTCATCCACCCAACCATCCAGTAAATGTTTAGTGCTGAGTATTTTGCTAGATACTAGAGATATAATCACTAATAACCTCCCCTTAAAGCATTTGTAGTCTAGGGCAATTCATTTGTACCTTTGGAATATATATTTATTGCTCATTTCTGAAACACTTGAGATAGGTGTGACGCTTTCCTTCTACATCTCTAAAATGAAAAGGCCTTTTCCAGTCACCTGAGCCCAACTGTTTCTGGCCTCCCCTCCCCTTTTGTCACTCTCCCCTCCCCCACCACTCCCAATTTCTGCAGCTTTACTTTATCACCTCACTACCCTACTCAGGGAACAACCTTCGTTCTCTGCTATTGTCACATGGAAATAAAATCATGGCTCCTGAAGTCCTCACTGTCAGATGCATAGGCACCTGTGCAGTGGGTGACTTCACAGAAAACAAAGGACTCCACTTCCCCGGGTCAGAGTCACACATTTCAAACCCACCTGGACTTCAGGGCCTTTCTCCAGGTAAACTGCTCTCCTCAGCCCGGCGTGTTGGTGCACGCCTTTAATCCCAGCACTTGGGCTGAACCCAGGACCTTGGAGGAGAAGGAGAAGGAGAAGGGCCCCCCACGGGGCTCCCTGCCCGGCCCAAGCGGCACCGGGCGCGCGGGCTTGGAATCAGGGACAACACTCTCCCTCCCCTGACCCCACCCCCGTCCGCAACCTGCTGTTTCAGAGGTGTGGCTAAATTGATAGCAACCAAGGAACATCAACCAACTTTTGTTTTGTAGATTCCGCCAGGCCTCTCGTCAGCAACCCAAGCATCACTTTACAGCGGGCAATGTAGCAAGTATGGGGGATTCCCTTCTGTCTTGTCTTCTATTATTAATAAAATATTAAAAAAAAAAATCCCAGCACTTGGGAGGCTGAGGTAGGAGGAGCGTTGTGAGTTTGAGGCCGGCTTAGGCTACAACGTGAGCGCAAGGCCGGCCTGAGCTACACAGTGCAACCCTGCCTCAATAAACCAGGGCCGGGAGTTTGGCTCAGTGACTTAAGCGCCTGTCTGACAGGCGCGAGGTAGTGAGTTCAATTCTGGGGGGGGGGGGGGGGGGGGGGGGGGGGGGGGGGGGGGGGGGGGGGGGGGGGGGGGGGGGGGGGGGGGGGGAGATGCTCTTCTCCCTCCCTCCCCCCAATCTCACAGTGATTTCAGGGTATAATGGGAAGTATGCACTTGGTCTTTAACCCCAGTTCCTGGTGTACAACTCTAAAGCCCTTGGGACTATCAGAGTGATGGACAGGTACAAGAAGAGAAGTATTATTTTTTTGTTCAATTATACCTGGAGTTCAGGCCAATAAGATGACTCCTGGTGGACTTTAGGTAGCTTCAAGACAAGAGCTGGTGGTGGCCACAGGAGCCAACCATGTGTTTGGAGAGAGGAAATTTTCTGCAGCCCTGCCCTCAACCTCTGGGGAGACAGGAGATGGAGACTGACTGAAGCTCCAATGGCCAATGAGGAAATCAACAGTGACTGTGATAGGCCCTCCATAAAAACTCAAGTCAGTGCACATAGGCAGCTGGGAGGGAGGCTCCAGACCCCTCTCCTGTGCCTCCTCCTGCAGTACACCTTTTCCCTTGATCCTAAATTGGATTCTTTATAATAAACCAGTCATTTAAGTAAAGTGACTGTGAGTTCTGTGAGCCATTCTAACAAATTAATGACCCCTAACAGAGGTTTCAGGAACTCCATAATCAGCAGGTTAGAAGTCCAGAAGTCTACTTGCATGTGGTCTCCACAGTGGAGAAGTCTTATTGGCCTAAGCTCTTACCCTGTGGGGTCTCCATGGACTCCAGTGGGTAGGGTCAGAACTGAACTCCACCTAGATGCTCACCTAGTGAACTGGTTGCTGGTGTAGAAAAACCCAGACATTTGGCGTTTGGTGTTGGACATGTTTTTAAAAAAACAGATCACAGACTCACTAATCTGCAACAACTGGAACAACTCAGGTGCCCCTACTCCCCAAAAAAATCACTCTGGCAGGCTGCTGGACAGAGGAGGATGACTGCTTATATTATGGGAATATAACCCTCTGCAATCTGGTGGGGCTTGTTTATGTTGATAGGCAGAGCTCATATGAACAACAAATGAATTAAAGTAACTAAGTAAAAACTATAAAGGACTATAAACACAATCTCTTGAATCATCAAGACTGGGGATTTTGACAACTAAGTTATTAAAATATTTTCATCATATGTAAACTTTACCAGCACACATTCTCTAATACACAAATAGAAACAAAAATATAGTGGTCTCAGACACACTTGGAGTAGAACAAGAAAAAGATGTGTGCACCTCCAAACACTCAATTTGCAGTGAGGTTTCTTGGTAACCCAGGTCAAATGTTTGATTTGGTCCAAAGTATGTGCCACATCTGGCAATAATGAGTACGAAGTGCAGACTCCAGCTCCACACTGGAAAGGCTTATAGCTAAGTACTTTGTAAATCTCCAATGCTTTACACTGTGCCTTGCAGGAAGAAGACATTTCATAAATGGCCGCTAATAAAGCAAGGCTTGTTTTGAACTTCTGGTCTCAGATTTTATAAAATATATATGTGTGTGTGTGTGTGTACACACACACACACACACACATATGGTTTTGGGTTTGTTCATAAATTCACTCTCAAACATGAAGCTTAATTAAAAACCCATAGTGGGGGTTGATGCTGTAGCTCCATGGCACAGCACATACCTAGCCAGCAGTGAAAACAAAAAATCTTTTAGCTGGGTGGAGTAGCGCCCTATAATCTCGGTACTTGGGAGGCTGGGGTAGGAGGACCGCCATGTGTTCTAGGACAGCCTAGGCTACATAAGCAAGTTCAAGATCAGCCTGCACTACGTAGCAAAAACCTCTCTCCAAAAAAAGCCAAAAATCCACAGTGGATATATTGAAATCCCCCATACATATATGAATATGTATCATACATACCACATATACTTATATACTATTATCATATTATATGTTTATATATGTTCTGCCTTGTCATATAAACCACCACAAATTTTAATTTATAAATTAGACACAATAAGAATTTAACAATAATAACTAAAAATAAAATTGAACAATTATAACAATATAATGTAGTAATTGCCAGCATCACTACTCTGATGCTTTTGGGTTGTTGTCAAGTAAAATAAGAGCTACTAGAATGCAAAGGCTGTGATACTGCAAGAATCAATCTGATAATCAAGACAGCTAAGTGACTAACAGGTGGGTGGGTAAATAATAACATGGATACACTGGACAAAGGAACAGTTCACACCAAGAGAGGCCAAAAGTAACAGTGCAAGATTTCATCATAGGATTGGGACGCAATCCTAAATTTGTGAATTGTTTATTTCTGAAATTTCCATTTAGTACTTTTGGACAGCAGTTGACCCCGGGTAACTAAAACCCTGGAAAATGAAATTAGAAAGGGTAGACTACTACAGGGACAAATAGAATTATTATTATTAATATTAATATCATTATTATTTTAGCCTGCTACAGAGTTACCTGGAAATTTTGTATTTATCTAATTTTAATTTCCATTTACCTTGTCAACTGAATCAAATCTCTTTTATTTATGGTCCAGCACACTATTGCAGAGACCCAATCCTAATCCGGTCTATTCTTGTAAATAAAATTGTACTGCACAGGAGCCACACGCACCTGTTTGCATATTGCCTGTGGTTGCTGTCACCTACAACAGTGGAATTGAATCCTTGCAGCAGAGAACTGGCTGGTAAGCTGGGATATTTGCTATCTGGACTTTTAATAGAAAAAAATTGGTGATCCCTGCTTTAGAGTATCATATAATGCTGAATAGCCAATAAAATATTGTGTTTTAAGTAACTCAATTTTACTGAAATAAAGTCATTTTATAAGATAATCAAATATGCTGCTTCCTTCTGGTAGCTCTGGTTTTTCTTTATACCTCAAATCTACCAAAGATCTGACATTTAAAAAAAAAAATCCCAATAGTTAAAATAAATCTTTTCTTGCCACCTAATTTATGCCATGGTGTACTTAAAGCCTTTGAGAGTCCTGTAAGAGTAGAAGAAATTCCACAGAAAAAGAAAAACTACTTAGCAAAATTTTAGCCTATAAAAAACAACTAGGACAAGACTGGGTGTGGTGGCGCATGCCTGTAATCCCAGCACTCTTGGGAGGCTCAGGCAGGAGGATCGCTGCATGTTCAAGGCCAGTCTAGGCTACATAGTGAGCTGAAAGGTAGTCTGAACTGTCTCAAAAAACTAAACTAAACTAAACTAAACTAAACCAAACCAAAATAGAACTAGGACATAAAATCACACATCTTAATTTTCCTTATGCATTACTTAACAAAATGAACTCTGGGTAAGTTGAGGAAAAAGAATGGTAGAAAGCAAGTGAACCTTTGGGTTTGCTTAACCAGACTGAAAAGCAACCGCTGAAAAGTACCCTTTTGGGGGGGAAAAAAACCCAGCTCTATGCACAGAACTCAATGGAATCTGTGTGGGGAGAACAAGGCCTTGGACCCCAAGCTGGACCTACAAGGGTGTAGGAGGCACACACAGCCCGGTTTTCAGTGACCAAAGGAAGCAGAGACATGGAACCTGCCCATCAAGCCCCCAATACCAAAAGCCAGCTAGAGGTCTTGCCACCTACTGAAGGACCTTGTTTATTCCTACCAAACCCAGCTTCATCCCTCTCCCCCCCTCCAAAGACCCTATATCCTTCATGGCCCCATTTAAAATTCCAACTGGTACCACTACACCATGGCACATGGACCCATTCACAGAGACAGGAATGACACTCCCTGGCTGTGTCCAACACCATGTTCCCAATCCCACTCTAAAAGAAAGTCTTTCTCGTGTCCCACCAAGTGGTGTTCTCCCTCTCTCCAGAATATGCGTCTTCCAGAACCACTGGACCCAAAGGTCCTGTAAGGGAGGAGTTATCCTATACACTTCCTCAGTACCCAAGTCAATAATAATCCTAAAACTGAACAGCGCATAGAAAGACACCGTACGCACCCTCTTATTTCTCAAAATAATCCTACAGGTAAGCATGATCACCATACTCCAGTTTTATAGATGAGGAAACAGACTTTTATAAATGGTGCTGAAAGCCAGAGATGACAGTAACTGAGCCAGGATTCCCACAGGGGTCTGTTTGATGCTTGGGCTATCGTTTCCAAATTATACACTGGCTCTCGCCCGGAAGGCACTCTATAAAACCTGCTAGTGAATAAAAACAGACGACACAAGCCCTGGTCCATCCCTCCACTGGCCCTAAAGCTTAATCTTTCCACTTCCTAATATAAAACAGCTCACCAGGGTGCAGAGCTACAAGGCACACAAGCCTGTCAGGATTCCGTCAGCCCACACAAATGCAGTAGCTGTATGGCTCCATCAGTGCAATGCAAATGACAAAATATTCCTGTTTTTCACTCCTAGGAACAAGCATATCATGCAGATGGTCTACAATTATTTTCAACTTTTTACTAGCCAAGCCATTTGTGTCTTTATACTTAACAAATGAACATACACATGGAAAAATAAACACAATGATGGAAAGGCTAAAATGTGTGTGTGCACGCATGCGTGTGTGTGTGTGTGTGTGTGTGTGTGTGTAAAATAAAGCTCCTCTCAAAGAAGCTTGGCACTGTGGTTAATGCAAACCCCCTCCTCTTCTTTACCAAGCCCCCCTCCTCTCCATGAAGGTCGTGAGGAAAAAAGGAAGCCAAATAGATTCTTGGTTTGGAACAAAAATACCAACTCACAAAAGCATTAAGAAGGTCCCTATTGAGCAGGTTTCAAATATTTAATTACTATAATTATATTCATACATACTTTATCACCATTTTCTGATGAAGTTGGCAAGGAGATAGAAACTCAGTGTTTTATTCTGAGTTTAATGCACTTGTTTTTATGCTTACACTAACAGCTTCCTGGGGGCATGCTGGAGGTAGAGTCCTGTAAGCTCTAAAAGGAGGTGACAAGGAAAACAGTTCCCTGTGGATGTGACGCATACAGAGGGAGGTAAGGTCAGAACCGCCTCCACTAGGAAGAGGAATCATCCAAGGTAAGCAATGTGGTCCACAAACAGGGAAACCTGGACCACAAACCACCCTCGCACTGCACGCTTCCAACAAGACTTTCAGCTTTCAAAATACGGGTCTGGGTGGGAGTGGAGGGCCACAGCGGCCTGATGTGAAAGTCCCTTTCGATGTTGCTGCAAGTCTCCAAGTCAAGGGGTGAAAGCAATACCCAACCATGCAAAGCACACTCCAGGGTGACCTTGGCACACTGAGAGCAGTGGTCAGCAACAGAGCAGGTTCTCCACCTAGGAGAGCACTCCTGGAGAAAGGGGCCACTGTGAACCACGAGAGCAGAAAGCCAGCAGCTTTTCTGGGAATTTGCCACCTCCCTGCAAAACAAGTGAGCAAGCAAGGAGAGGTGGCAGATGGGAAGGGACAGGGCAGGGCAGAAGCCAGGCCCAGGCAGCTGTGGTGGTGCCAAGCCACAGCAGCCAGGCCACGGGGAACAGGAGTGTTAAGCATCTGAATAAACCAGAAGCAGCTGTGGGAAGTTCTGAACTAACTTAGGGGGAAAAAAAATCAAAATAGAGCATTTGATTTAAAGGCAACATGGCTTCATGAACAAGCAATCAAAGGGGCTCCAGGTTTTGCCCTGATGGCATCAATGGCACAGGCTCCCACGATGGGTAAAACCAAGTTGCATATAATGAGTTCCCTGTGTGAGACTTCCAAGAAGAGGACCCAAGTCAGGTCCACCCAATAGTTCCGTCTCCCCTCTCAGGAAGGCCCCATGGAACACCAGACTAACTACCGTACTTAGTGAGCCTAAGAAGGGCCTCCAACAAATGCAGATAAACTCACACTCCTCTAGAAAGACCTAATGCATTGGCATGTATGGAGTTTTAAATTCAGAATAACTGGCAAATAGAACCGTGTGAAATTTTCCTTGCTGAAACTGCAAATGATAAACCCATCTAATAGAAATGCTTCACTACTAATTCTTCACTGTAAATCGATAATTGCATCATTCCAGATAGTGCGCCGGTCAACACAACATATTTTGACAAATTAACTACAGTATTTTGGGTCAGCAAACATGAATCTGGGAAGAGAGACTGATACACGTAGCTGAAACCACTTCTCATATTACAGCACAAAGCAAGATTGTAGACATGCAAAAGTTTCATTAATTCCATGTCTGGATATTTTAACTATTCCTGAAATGTGGAGAGAGGTCTCAAAAGAGTGTGAGATGCATACATTTTCATAGGAAGATTCACAGAACCAGCAGGCAGTTCTTGTGTTACTGGTGAGCCGGTACCATTTTGCATCTGGTATTCTGTGAGATTTCTGCGTCGACCCTGTTTTGTCTCTCTGAACCGACTGTCTACCTTTGGTTTCATTTGAAAACATTGATCTGTATGCAGGTGGTGCTTACTGGAAGCTGTCGTGGTAGCTGTCTGCTCCATGAGTTCTAAGAGTGATGCACAGGGCTAACTTTGCCCAAAGGCTTTGTAATTCTGTCTCAACCTCTCTGCAACCGCCTACTTCCTTAGGGCAGGGAAATGGAAATTACTTCAAAAATGGAAAAAGTGTGCTTTAAGTAACTCAAATGGCTCCTTTCCCTTGGGAATAGGACAGTTAATGACTTTTCAGAAACTAAGTAAATAGTGTCTGACCTCTATTAGTTATTTAATTTATTAACACTATTAACTAACAGAGAGAAGGTGCCCCAGCCGATGCCAGTGGGCATCAGGGAATTCCAAAAGGCTGAACTGTCTGAATTTCCCTCACTGTTTTGCTCAGAATTTTCCTGAGTGGTCAGCTGACATAGAAAAGTCCAAATCTAGCACAGGAGAGGGAGTTGGGAGGTGTCTGAAGATAAAAGTGTGGTTGTTTGGAAGTGAAACACTAACACATGGGGGCTTGTTCCAAAGAACAGTATTACTTCCTTCCTTGTTGCTTTAATAGTCTCCCTTAACCCTTCCCTCTCCAAGCCTTATTCTCCTGGTCATTCTTAATTCATATAGGACCTCATCACAGGAAAAGCACACACAACCACACCACAAAGAGCTGTGAGTCCTGGGGACACTGGAGGGTCAGGTGCTACCCCTGCCCTAGGAGACCTTTCCCCCACCACAGCAGCAACCCAGCCCCAGCTGCTCCCTAGCTCCACCCTCCACACCAGTGCCAAACCAATAAAACACCCCAAGGGGACCACGCCTGCACCCAGCTCCCACCTTCCACAGTCAGACCCAGCTTTGTCAAAGGCAACACTGTTTTTGTAACCACAGCATAAATTACCTAAGTATCCCTACAGCAATATTTATTTCTTTTTGCCTTCCTTGCCCTAACAAACACAGCCCCAACAGGAGAAACTGAAAGCAAAAGTTTATTTCCATCTTGGATCATACCTTCACCAAAAAAGTAAACATTGTAAGGCATGAGACCACACCCCCACCCAAATCCAAACAGGAGCCCAAGCTTTCCAAGGGTATGAGGGAAACCAATTTTCACAGTAGCAGCCAACATGTGAAAATACTTTTATTGCAAAATTGAAGACTGTAGCTCAGCAAATACTTGCTGGCATGTTAATGTGAGTAATTACACAGGTGATTATGCAAACACTGAACTCATGCTTCAATCTGGCAGAAGTATAAACATTTCTAGGATAGTTTGTAAGGTTCAATTACCTAGATCTGCTGGTTTAATTTCTTTTCCCTCTCAAAGAGTTCCCCAATGTCGATCATTTTCCATTGGAAAAGTCACTCCTAGAAGCATGCTCTAAGTAGCAATGAGTAGGACACATTTGTACTAAGCCAACTCAATCATTTTCAAAGGAGCATCTTAGCAGTAATGTGCATGTACATGATCACTCTCTCGTGTCCTGTAAAAGAGCTGATGCTCATTCTTCACTCTTAAAAACATCCATTTACTCCGACAATATCTGCTAAGCTCCTTTATGTGCTGGACACTACTCAAAGATACAGAGGATATAGTAGTGAACAAAATAATCAAACTCCTCTGCCCTTCAGAGGTTTACATTCTAGCAGGGAGAAAACAACCTGTAGTCACAAAAACAAAACACAGGGCACTTTGACGCCTACCAAACTGGGATGGACAAAAACACAGTAAAAAAAAATAGAGTGGGTGGCAGTATTGCAATTTTAAATATCAGGAAAAGCACAGGGAAAGATAAATACTGTGTGAGATCTGAAGGGAAATGAGGGGGTGAGCTAAACCGTGCAGAACTCTTGGCAAAGTGTTTTCCATGCTGAGGGAACAACTAGGTCAAAGGTGCAAAAAAAAAAAAAAAAAAAGAAGGGGGAAGGTGTATCAGTGATCCATAAAAAGTTACCTTTTGCCATTTCCTAATCTTATTAAAAAACTACCTCCTATATAGAAGTTTCAAAAGGCTTATTTTCTAATACTGAGTTTTCCCTTAAATACATAGCATCTGGCACTGTTGTGATTCCTAGTAACAAGTGTGTTTTGCTCCCTGCCCCCATTTTTGCTGGCAGTGGGTTTGGTCCCCAGGGCTCTGGGGAATGTTTAGCGCCACAGCAACTGAAGCTGGTAGGCAATGTACTACCCTTGGGTATGCTGCGAGTCAAAAATGCCTATATAAGGGTTAAGACATGGTGCACGAAAGCTCTACCTTTGCTCCCTGCATGACAGCTATCCTTAGTACGGGTACCACGGGGTCAAGGTGTCTGCACAGAAAACTCTGACAGGGCTCCTAAGTGGACCAAAAATACAGCAATCTCTGACTCTCCAAAATAATGTGACCAAATCCTGTTTCTCAAAAGTTAAGATAGGGCCTCTAGCTCAGTGGAAGAGTCCTTGCCTAGCATGCTGAAGGCCCTAGGTTCATTTCCCAGCAGCACACCACACCCACTCACCCACCCCCACACCCATATCCATTAAAGATATAAAAAAGGAAAAAAACCCAGAAATTTCATTTCACATACAGAAGAGAAAAGAACCAAATATATGGAGAACTGAGAATGTGAATGCTCCAGGGCCAGTGCCTGGTGAAAGGAGCCACAGCTGAGAACGAGATGCGCCTGGGCTCCCTCCTGGTTCCTGTCCACCAGGCGTCACAGTCCGCTAGCTGTCCAGTCTTGGCCATGCTGCTTTACTACTCATGAAAAAAGACTTCAGGATCCTAACTTTGTAGGACGGTTGCAAAGATTGGAAGCAGAGTTAAAAATAGCCAACATGTTAAAAACCAATCTCAAAATGTTACATACTTTATGATTCCATTTATAGGCCAGGCTGGAAATAACAAAATTACAGAGATGTAGAATTAGTGGTTGTCAGTGACTGGGTTTGGAAGGAGGAGGGAAGGAGCTGGCTACAGTTATAAAAGGATATACTTGGGATCCTTGAGATTGAATTATTCTGTAGTGTGTGGTGGCAAAAACAAGAATTTCCATGTGATAAAACTGGACAGAATTACACATACGCACATATACACACATACAAGTGCATGCTAGGCCTCTTGAATTTCAAAAGCAACACTGTAATATTGTTGTATAACATGTTTCTGTTGGGCAAAACTGAGTGAAAAGTACACAGGATCTACGATTATCTCAAATGAGTGCTGGAACTTCCTTCTAATCTCATCAATTTATGAAGAAACTGCCAGGCATCTTGTAAGACTCATAAATGGCATACTGGTCAAGTTACCTTCTCACTTGCATAGCGAACGAGTACTTCCCAATAATGAGATTCTAGAGGAAATACCCTTCCAAATTTCAATAAAACCCATGGAAAATGCAAACATTGTGTATCAGTTAGCTTTCGTTTGGCTGGGACACAATACCCAACACCCAGAATTAAAGGCAAGAGGTTTAATGTGGCTCACAATTTCAGGGGATTCAGTCTTTGGTCGGCTCGCACCAAGGTAGGAAATTCCTGGCAGAAGAGTGCGGCAAAGCAAAAATGCTTAGTTCACAGCAATCAGGAAGCACAGCAGGGGAACAGTGCCAGAAACGGAGGGGCCAGGGACCAGACATGGACCCCAAGGCCAGACATCCACAAGTCTCTCAGACACACCCAAAAGCAAGCTACACCAATCCCAGGGATAGTGCCCAAGACAGTCAGGTTCACATAATCAAGCTTAAACATTACACACTGTTTATATAACTGATGGAGTAACTTAAGAGACAGGAATGCATTTACCACAGTATTGAAAGCTTTCTGTCCCTGAGTAATGACTACATCCCACCAATATAAAAGAGCTTTAAAAATTCTTTTTCTTTCATAGTCTAGAGCATCACTTGCCAAAGAGTTTCAATGAAGCAATAATTCCCTACAATACACCAAAATGAATAAATAAAGCAAAATAAAGGATCACTTGTAAATTTGGAAAATGCTGTCCAAATGTTTCCTGTGGGTGCTCCAGTAACAAATGTCACCTAGCCCATCCTCCTTCAAATTTACTTGTTCAAAGATCACTTTTTTTTTTTTTTTTTTGGTACCGGGGATTGAACTCACAACCTCGTGCCTGCCAGGTAGGTGCTGAGGCCACTGAGCTAAATCCCCAGCCCTATTTTTTTGAGACAAGGTCTCATTAGGTAGTTCAGGCTAGCCTTGAACTCACTTTGTAGCCCAGGCTGGTCTCAAACTCACAAGGATCCTCCTGCCTTAGCCTCCCGAGTGCTGGGATTACAGGTGTGCACCACCACACCTGGCTCAAAGATCAATTTTAACTGTTTACTGGCATCCTGAGAAATGCTCCCAAGTCTAGAATCTAAAGCCATTCCATACCAGTCAGGCACTGACTACCTCATTGCTTCACTCACTGTGAACATCAGCAAACGAACAAGTGACTTTTCTATGGTTGATTTAGTGGGGTTTTTGTTGTTGGTGGGTTTTATTTTGTGTTTTGTTTGAGACAGGTTCTCATTATATAGTTTACACTGGAGTTGAACTCACTACGTAGCCTAGGTGGGCCTTGAAATCAGGGCGATCCTCCTGCCTCAGCTTCACAAGTGCAGGGATTTACAGGCGCCACCATGCTCAGCTTGGTGTAGTGGCTTTAACTACTTATGATTGGGCTTAAATAAATGATTGCTAGACTGGATTCAAAGCAAGTGGATTATAAGATGACAACCGTAGGCATAGCGAGCATGACATTCACTGATTTACTATTTAGTCTCTTAGAGGGAAAAGCAAAAGCACTCTTCCTGGAAGTTTCAGAAACTTTCAGGTATAAAGTTTTTCCATTATGCTGGCAGTATTCAGCCTGAGTAGAAGCCATTCATGACCAGTTTACCACCTGACGAAATGAAATCGGACCGAAAATGTCCCTACTCAAAACTCAAGAAGTTCTAAACTCCTCTAGCAGCATAGTAAGCCTTTCACACCAAAAACAGGCAAAGCTCCAACTTCAAGTACTTCTAGATGAGGTAACAGGTTAGTGAAGTCATTTTCATGAGGGTGACATAAAAGTTAAAGTCATGTAAATTAGTATCAGAAGTCAATTAATTTGCTGACACCAGGCTTGAATGGAGGTGAAAAATAGGTAAAGACCAGGAGTGCTGGGAAGAAGGACAGGAAGAAACATAAAACTAATTTCACTTACTTCACTGGTCCACCCAAGCCAAATACACTGTTTCACAATTACACAGTTCCATTTATAGTATAGGAAAAGAACATCACAAATTACAGAACAATAAAATAACTGAAAAATTTTGCTACTTTTGATAGAAAAATCAGTGAGAAAAATGAGTAAGAGAAAACAGGGATATCTTTTCTTAGTGCAAAGCATCCTAGGAAAACTTCAAAATCAACTCAATTACACACCAAACTCGAATCAAAAAATTATCAAGAGCCCCCTAAAGTACAAAAAAAAAAAAAAAAAACTCAACCAGGAAGGGCGAGGAAAGCATACTTGCTGGACACCCACCCAGGGCTTACTTGTGCATGCTTAGGAAGATTCCCAACATGCTTGAAAATGAATGGCTTTCAGATAAATCATCAATTCAACCAGGAGAAGTCTTGGCTTCCTGAGAACTCCCCCTCTTCAAGGTTGCTATGTAAAACTCGGGGGTGGCTTGGACATTTCAGTACAGTTAATAATCCTAAAATCACATGCATATGGCTGTCAGCACATCCGTTCCTCAATCTGAATCAGGCTGGGCTTTGTCACAACACTTCAAGAAAGTGAAGATTCCAGCTGGGTCTTTTGCACTACACCTTTCCAACATGTTCCTCTACTCAGCCTTTCTCCACAGTCCCTGCAGTGTCACGGGGCCAAATATTCCTCTAGGGCACAATGATTTGAGCAGTGTTGACCTTAGCTGTCCCCACCTTCTCCTTTCACTGGCTCAGAAAATATGACAGAGGAAAAACTATGCATTAGGGGAAAAAAATTTTTTTCAATCTTCCTGGTAATTGAGCTAAATTTCACATAATGGAAAAAGTAGAAAGATATGGTTTATCAGAGATGTCAATGAGCCTCCAGAAATTAAGGACTAAAGAAGTTAGAGGTAAGAAAGTCAATAGAAAATTAAGAATGTGCCTGCTGAACAGCTGAGTGGCCTATGATGGTTTTTCCTGCAGGAACTCAGACATCTTTTTAATTCCCACTTCTCAGTGCAATGCGTTCTTTCTTACAGAAACAGAAAGTCAGTCTGTCTCTCCTTCCTTCTTTCCCTCCTCCACTAATACACACAGGAAACTGTGACTTTCCCAAACTTCTTTTAAAACAGATGAAGGAGGGGAAAGTCCGGATACTCCCATTCCTAACCCAATACTATATTAAGTGGAGTACAGTTTCCGAACACACGAGTGGAAAGACAATGAACAAAGGTTGTGCTGTGTACACCTGCCCCATCCTGGGAGAGTTGAAGGAGGCTGCACCTGGCAACCCCCACCTGGAAGCCGATGCACCTGCAAAGTGATGGCCCTGCCTGGCCAGCAGCAGTAAAGCATCTTTTCATTCCTTTAATATGCTTAAATTCATTTAGGCCAATGGCATTATGTTCAAAAACAAGTTAAACTTTTTCCAATTTTTTTCCAGTTTGTTTAAAAAAAAAAAAGTCTTTTGATTTTCATAAAAGGCTAAACCGTTGAGCCAGGCAGGGCCAAACAGTCCATTTACACAGCAAGAAATACTGTAGCAACTGACCAGAATACACCCCAGCCTCAGACCTAGAAATGGGAAAAATGTGCCCACATGGGCCTCCTGGTTCCCCCACAACACCCATTAACACACCCAGAGGAAATGATTCCCACTCTAATTTCTCTGCTGTGATTCAGCAAGGGAGACAAGTTCAGGGTGGGAAATTAGCATGCCACCAGAGCAGCAGGCAGCTACCACACATCCATATATATGCACCTGCACTGAGTCTCGCTCTGCATGTTTATCCCTAAACCCTGGGCCAGCTCAATGGTTGCCACTTCTGTCTGCCTAGGGTCCAGAATATCCTCATTAATAGGCAGTACACGCCTCAGTGACCTGGGGAAGCCAGCAATCAAAGAAGCGTGCCTCTGTGAACAGTGCCAGCCCCACCACATGGTCCTGGAACGCCAGCTCACTGGTGCCACCCTGCAGGCTCCCGGCAGCAAGGCTGAGCAGGTGTCCATGCGAATCAGTCAGCCCAAACCCTCCTGCTGCCCTTGCTAGCCAGGATGGACAGTCTTAGCTATAGTGGCATCCACAGACTTCTATCTGGCAGGACAAGCCAACAGGGTGCCTCCCTCCACAGCACACGAGAAGCCTGCAACCACAATCCCTCGTGTCAGTCCCAAAACAGAAGGGCAGTCCGTGTTGCCAACAGTAACCCTACACCAACCACACACTGCCATACACTAGCACTGGTGGCCAAAACCGAGCTAAATGATCAGTATGCTTGGCCATAACGACTACATAATAAAACTGCCATCATATTTGTACAGTACAGTAGACGCATTCGCACTATCACTGCACCCTTGGTTGCTCCTTGAGTTGTTTTACTTCTGAAATAGTGCCCGTGCCAAGTCCCTGCCTTGGGCAGCACACATTTGCTCACTGCCACTGTCTGCTGAGGGCTGAACTCGGCCGGCCAGTTACAGGTTCTCACGCAGCAGGCAAAACCCAGCCACTTGGACTCAGTAAGGCAGCGAAGCACTTCCTTATGATGAGACTGTGCCACACGCCAGACTCTCACAGGGAAACGTGGTTGGGAGAGGACCAAATAGTTATTCCCCTAAGAAAAGACCGTTGCTTAGCCTCTGCGAGAAAAGTCATCGCTTCCACTTTCAATGGCCTGTAAATGTTGCAATGTATGATAGGCAATGCCTTAATTTGTGCTGCTCCAACAAAGTATCTGAGACTGGACAATTTCTAAAGAAATTCATTAGCCCAGTTTGAAATGTATTTCTGAAAATCCTGACAGCTGAGAAGTCTAAGATCAAGGTGCAGCGGGTCCCAGGATGCAACCTCATAAGGAAGAAATCGAAAGGAAGACGAACTAGCAAGTCAGCTAAGCTTCCTTCACAGAGCCTTCATCCAGGAGCAAGGGAGGAACACCCAGGTCATAAGCCCCGCTTAGAGGTTCCCTTAACACTGTCACACTGGTGACGCCTCAATTTTGGAATGGACACATTCACACTACAACAGGTAACATTTTATTTGATCAACTAATTTTCCAGTTTGGACACTTTATCACTAACATGCAATCTAAACCTTAGAAAATTAACAAAAACATACATATATTCATACATCATATTAGAATACCTCCTTTACCTTCATATTCCTACTTTTCCTCTACTTCCTATCTAACATGCCCAGAAACAAAAGTATATGACAATTACAATGCTTCACTCAGCAATGAAATCTATGTTTTATTCCATGGAAGAAGAAAAAAAATCACAGGCAGTGTGACATTGCGGTTTTTAAGCCAACAGCCAACACTCAATACAAATTGTGCTCACAATTTAGTTCACAAACAACTGGTCTATGCATTTGGTTGGGCCAATATTAAGTAGATACTAGATTTTATTACCAAAAAGTTATTTTTAATGCATATAAGGCACTTCTGAAATACTCCTTATATGGACAAAATCAGCAAAAAAGACAAGTCAGTCCAAGTTCTCAGGCTAAAAGTTTACTACCAACTTGGTTAAACTAAAAAGGTTCAGCCTGTGCTCATATAAAACCATAACAGATATGATTTCAAACTGAGGTGAACACCCCTAGAAATGTGAAGTAATCACAAGTATTCCATCAAAAACAATGTGCCTGCCATACATCCATCCCTAGAGAGCAAAGTTAAAATAGCTATTCCTTTACATCATTTATCACCTATTTGTCAGAAAGGTACTTCTTAAATAGTTCCAGTTTCTTCCTCCATTAGACACAGAATTACTCAAAACTGAACTAGAAAACATATCCTTAACATATTATGGAGCATACACAAGACCTTCTCAAGACTTAGTAAATATTAAAAAACTACGATAGTAGCATCATCAACATTTTGGTGCTTTTAGACCAGGTGAGTTTTTGTAGCTGGTCTTACTTTTCCAGTTAAAATAAATAAATAAATAGATAGATAAAATTTGACAACTATCACCCCCATTAAGAAATCTCAATGACCAAATTTGATTTAGCTCATTCTAGAGGACAGTCTTTATGAGAAAACTCACATAACTGACTTTTCTTAACCCTTAGGCTGCCACAAAAAACAACAGTATAAGCTACTCTCAGCAGATCACCCATGAAATAAGCCATTGTGAAGTAGGGCCCCAACCCATCTGCAAAGTGAAAGCTGTGGCTAAGGGCTCCCTGAAGAGGGTTCCATTTTCTCACCATCATTCACTAAAAGCCTGCACAGAAAGACACTGTTCCCAAAGGAGGTCAGCTGGTCGGAAAAGAGACTGCTAGGGTGCTGGCCTGGTAAACACAATGACTAATTCGCGAGTTCAAGAAACCACATAAGTCTAGCAGCAGAAAAAAAAAAAAAAAAGCCCAATTAACTCAAAATTCAATAGCACTCAGCATCTGTGATTCAGCTCCAGCAGGAAAGGACATGGCTGTCAGAGGGCGTGAAGAACTAAGGGAGCCACCATACGGGACAGTGGGAGGAAGAGGTGCCAGGAAAAACACCCCCACACATCCCTCCAGGCTGGGACCTTGTGCTAAATTGGGAGACTACTTTCAGCTAAGTGATTTGGTGGGGTTCATACCTTGTCATCCAAGAATCTTCACCGCCTCCACATAGTTCCTCTCTTTAAACCAAATCTCTGGTTTTCCAAACTCACCTCTACTTAGACGCCCACCTAATGAGCTTGTAAAGACTGTAATTCAATTCCAGAAAACTCACTGAATGAATGGCTGGCTACTGTCTTAGAGGGGGAAGGAAAATCAGTCAAAGAAACCTTTCTTCATCCACAGGGGAGCATTCTGTAGGAGGGGTACAAGGAGCAGGGAGAGCAGCAAACAGACCTGTATGTAATAACGACACACCTCGCCCCACCTGCCAAGGAAGATACTCGGCCAATGACATGGAAAAGTTGAGGAAACCCGGGGGCCAGCATTGCGAACATACTTTGCTGCTGAACTGTGCACTCACTTCAAAACAGTTAAGGAGCCTGGGTGCGGCTCACCGGTGAAGCACTTACCTAGCATATGCAAGGCATCATTAAAAAGAAAAGTAGTTAAGCCATTGAACTGCATCTGACTTTTACCACAATTAAATGTTTTAATTTTTAAAAAGGGCTATTCTACAAAACAGCATCAAGATGACAGCAAATCTCAAGACATTTACTCTGAGAGGGCTTGAGGCCCTTACTAACTCGTGGACTGAACGGCAAACAAGATGAAAGCAGTACTCCTGCATGCTAAGACACAAACGCAGATGAGGGCACCCAAGCCACTGAAAGTGCCTTCCTTAGCTAGTTCACATGGTCAAAACATCAGAAGCATCTATGGCATTTGTGAGGACTGTAAAGTTTTAAGTAGGAAACCAAAGTGCTGGAAGTTTCAGAAGTGACATGCTCCCTTCCTGTGGGTGGACTCTGACTGTGAGACCCACCCAAGAAAAGGGTGTGGGGTTCCTGATACCCATTCCTCCAAAGTATCTGGAAAAGTGTTTGCCAGTAAACCTGCTAACTTGGTCAGGAGGACTTAACATCATTATCTATGAAAAGTGTGGGAGAGAATGTCCAGGTAAATTCCAAATGACCTAAAATAAGATCCATGAATAGAAGCTTTGGGTATCAAATTCCACTTGTTGTAAGCAAGAACTGTGACTGGTCTGAATGGTTACAATCTCCTACCTGGAGCCTACCCCAAGCAGCAGGTGATGCCATCAGAAATACTGGTGGAGACAGCTTTGATTAGGTGAAGCACCCGGCTTATTAGTTCCTTCCCAAGTCAAGCTCCTGTAGTATATCAGCAATATCCAGTTCACAGAAGAGAAAACCTGAACACATTTTATCTTTTCACTCCATCATCCTCAGCGTGTTGATTTTTATCACCACAATGATGCCCCATCTCCAGGTTCAAGCCGATGCTGAAGGCAGAAGCTGCTGAAGACAGGAAAGGGGCAGTTCCTATCTCATGAGAGCAAAATCATTCCAGAAAGCTGCAGCAGATGCCACTCAGGTCTAATCAGCAGGGCAAGTCATATGGGCACCTCGAGACCAGTTTCTCAGCCTTAGCTTCTCTGATATTCAGGGCCAGATAATTCTTTTATCTGTTCATTACAGATGTTTATCAGCAGCCCTGGCCTCTATTTGCAAGGTGCCACTAGCACCCCAAACACAATGGTAACGATTGAAAATGTTCCCACAGTGGGCATTGCAACAGAGTTATAATCCCAGCATTCAGGCAGCTGAGGAGGGAGGATGGAGAGTCCAAGGCCAGCCTGGGCAGCTTAGGAAAACTCTGATTTTAAAAATTTAAAAAAAAAAAAAAAAAAAAAAGTCTCCAGACATTGGTAAATGCCCGCAGCAAGGCAAAACTGCTCCCAGCTGAAAATCGCTCTTACGCTGATTTCTGCTCTAGAGAAAAGGAAAAGTGCGGTGAACAGGGCAGGATCAACCAGTCAACTGCATCCTGAACAATCTCCCCACACCTGTTTGCTAAATGCTTTTAATGAGTGCGCTCACTATTGTACTAAGTAGTTTGAAAACTTTAAAAGAAAAATAT
This sequence comes from Dasyprocta punctata, assembly GCA_004363535.1. Lineage (NCBI taxonomy): Eukaryota > Metazoa > Chordata > Mammalia > Rodentia > Dasyproctidae > Dasyprocta > Dasyprocta punctata. The sequence continues at coordinate 41,738 of RJWM01001600.1, read as the reverse complement.
GTAAGCCTTGCTCCATCCCCCCATCTGAGAAGCACTCACAAAAAAGTCTGGGATATCACAATTGATACATAAGAAACAACCAGGAAGGGCTGGGAGTTTGGCTCATCAGCTTACGCGCCTGTCCTGGCAGGCGCGAGGTTGTGAGTTCGATCCCCGGTGCCGCAAAAAAAAAAAAAAAAAAAAAAAAAGAAACAACCAGGAAAAACATACAAAAAAGGGCTGGATAACCCACAGCAACAAATAAGACATCCCTCAGCTGGTTCCGACTGAAGGGAGAAAAAGCACACAGGAATGCAGCCTGGACTCCTTAATGAAAATGTCACTTCAGAGCTGCATGCGTGTTTGAAGACAAGAAATATTTAGACAGGTGGCAGGAGAAAAGGAAAACAACGCAAACAAAGATCAGAAAGCGAGCAGTTAAAGCTCAAGCTCCGGTCTGCAGGCCCAGGTTCTCACAGACACAGGCCTGGACAGCCCAGGCCAGTCCAGGATGGTGGGAAAGCGCAGTTAACTTCTCACACTGGGAATTTATCACCCAAGTGACCTCAGGGTTGCTAAGAGCATCAAATAAAAGCAACTCATTTACAAGCTTATCTGGCACATGGTATGCAATCACTTGCTGGTTTCTATTTTTATTCTATATTTGTATATTAAAAACAATAATTTACACAGGACATAGAAGGTATGATGAAAGTATACAGTGACTTTATTTTTTTCAAATTTTATTACAGTGAAAGACACACTGCCCTTCATGCCACTCAAAATGTCCCCCTTTTGCTTTGAATACACTGATCCCACCATTCTTACCACGTTCTGAAGTAGTTCTGGAAGTCCTCTTTTCGTCCAATCAAAAGTACAGTGAATGCTGCTACCAAGTGCTATCCATCAGGAAGGCGCATACAAAGAAATATTAAACTGTGTCCTCATCCACCTTACTTACTGGATCTGGCACCAACTTCTGGCTCTCCCCCAAAGTCAAAACGACCGTGAAAGATAAACATTTTGAATCAATTGAGAACATCAAGAACAAGTCAGAACAGTACAACAAAAGACGATCATAAAAAAATATTTATGGAATTGCCTCAGAAAGTGGTAAGAAGGGCCAAAGATATAGCAAGTGGCACACCACTTGCCTGGCAAGCGTAAGGTGCTGAGTTTGACTCCCAGTATGAAGGAGAAAGAGAGAGACAGAGAGAGACAGAGAGACAGAGACAGAGACAGAGAGAGAGAGAGAGAGAGACAGAGAGAGACAGGGAGAGACAGAGAGACAGAGACAGAGAGAGAGAGACAGAGACAGACAGAGATAGAGACAGGCAGAGACAGGACAGAGAGACAGAGACAGGGAGAGAGAGACAGAGAGAAAAGTAAGAACAACAGGGTAAGTGTGCTCAAAGCAAAAAGAAGAATATCTTGAGGAGGATTAATGGTGATGTGTCTTTTACTGCAATGCATTGTTTTAAAACCTAAATTCACCCTAGCTTTTGTCTCGCACCTTACACAACAGGTGGCAGAGGGCTCCTACTAGAAAACAGCTGCCATATCCTGTCAGCCTGCTCTGTGACACCCTGGCAGGACAGCAGAACCTCGAGTTCTTGGGCAAAGCCAGTCTCCTAATAGCCACGAGATGCCAGCTCAGCCTCAGACAGGATGGCAAGAAAAGTCACACCTGCCGAACGGTGGTGGCAGGGGGACTTGGCTGGGATTTGCATGATTTCAAGTGCACTATGCGACCAGTATCCATGGTCAGATTAGTGACAGACGGCGTGTATAACAAGGGCTTTGAGCTCATCACACATTCCCTGTCACGCAGGCTCTCAGGCTCAAGCAATCATCGGCAGGGAGCAGAGACCTGCTCTAGAAGAAGCAGTTTTATTAAAGATTTGCAGAGTCAAACTATGGAAAGGCGTGGGAGATACCACACATGCTTCTCGTAGCACAGAGATGTGAGCAGAGCGGGAGAATGACTAACGTAGTATCTTTAATAGATGTAATGAAAACCGGATGAGTTTAAAAACAAAGTAGAGTACCCCCAAAGTACAGTATCTGAAGGCAGGCTACACTTCACCATGTGGATCCCAAGTTCTTTTACATCCAATGCAGAAGACATAAAGACCACACAAATCCAGCCCTCCTTCCTGGTGCCCTACTTTACAGTTGTTATTTCCTTAATCGTTAACTCACACAGGTCCAGGGTACACACGCTAATCTTACGCTTTCATAAGCTCCACAGGTACATGATCAAAGTGTGAAGACAACTTGGTAGTTTGAAAGCAGAAATAAACCCCCTAGTACCCTTGTGTGTGCCTGAAAACTACAAGGGTCAAGAGCAAGGAGTAGAAGAGGTCGCTGCTCATCACATGGCTTTAGGGACTGGGCCCTTCGTCCCCGAGACCAGTTGGTTTTCTGAAGTCATTTACTAGGTAAATACAATGGCTAGCCATATACACTTCCAAATTCAAGATGCCCAACACTTTCTTAAACATTTAGTCCACTGCTGAGTTGTAACAAATAATGAATTATCAACAACACAAGAGAGAGATATGCTTAGAATAAAACCTGTGCCAGAGTTGTACATATGATACATGCTTGTAATTCCAGCTACTGGAGAGGCTGAAGCAGGAGGATCACAAGTTCAACCCTAGTCTAGGCAACTTACTAGCAAAGACAGTATCAATAAATAAACAAACAAATAAATAAATGGGGATGCAGCTCAGCAGAAGGCCCTGGGTTCAATAAAACCACCTATGTAACAAATGTAAACGAAAATAATCCACTTACAAATTTTCTAGCAGACTTAATCTCATGCCACACAGGCAAAAAGAGGCTATTTTCTAATTTTAGGGACAGACTTATTTCTAGCACACAGAAATGAACGATGATATATCCAGAGCAGCAAATATACACACATGATTTACTGCACTAATACTGTATTCTTCACATCACACTGTGTTCGTGTTATTTTCCTTAATCTTGGTACAATGGGATGAATTATCCTTGTTTCACATTTTCATAATAGTTCAAAAGAGGGGTGCTCCCCTCCCATTTCTCCTGGATACAGACATCAAGGATGTCAGCCCATGAACACCCTAAGTCCCACCTAATCCTTTAAATACTGAGCTTTGAGTTGTGTTCAAATAAGAAAAGCTCCTGAAAGAGGGGCCCTGACAGCTAACATCCGTTCATCACTAAACCTCAGGGACATAAGGGGAACTGACAGCATGTTCTGTAGCAGGCAGCTGGGACCCAAGGTCACAGAGCTAACTTTCCATACACCTGGCTACAATCTTGTCACAGACAAGCCCTTGCCCCAAATTCCCTTTCTCCTTAAGGTCTTCAAACAATTATTTCAGCCGGGCGTGGTGGCACACGCCTTTAATCCCAGCGCTGGGGAGGCTGAGGTAGGAGAAGCGTTATGAGTTGGAGGCCACCTTGGGCTACAACACGAGCGCAAGGCCGGCCTGAGCTACATAGTGCACCCTGCCTCAAAAAACTAGGGCCAGGAGTTTGGCTCAGTGGTTGAAGCACCTGTCTGGCAGGCGCCAGGCTGTGCGTTCAATCCCTGGTGCTGGGGTGGGGTGGGGTGGGGGGATTATTTCAACAACTCCTTGTCAAGGAAAACTATAGTCAAGAAACACAGACAAGAAACTCCTGGTATTACTCCGATAAACTTGAGCAGTAAACACTGTCAACTCAAGTCCCACATGGCCTGGTCAGGGCTCCAAAGCAAGTAAGGGACCCAGCAAGCCTGTGACCCACAAAGGAACAGCCTCATCCCAGCCTACCAGACCAGGCAAGGTGAGAGTGTGGCCCCAGGGCTGCCCAGCCAGCTAATGTCTCAAAAAAAGCACAGAAATATGAATTTCCAAGTTCATAGCCTGACTTTTAACTGTCAGCAACTCATAATATGAGTATTTTAAAATTTTATTACATTCAAAAAAGACATTGCCATTAATATCCCTCAGAATACTTACTCCCTTCTCCCTTATAACCCACTTGTTTCATCATTCTTGCCCATTTCTGAAGCTATTCTGGAAGTCCTCTTTCCTGAGTATCTTTACAAGGTGTGATCAAAATTATATTGACTGCTGCTGCCAAGCGACTTTCAGTGGAAAGGCAGGCTTGTAAATCACCAAGGTGTGTCCTCATCTACTGTATTCACCAGATCTCTGTGTGTGTGACTTCTGGTTCTTCCCCAAAGTTAAAATGACCATAAAAGGTAAAGGCTTTGAGTCAATTTAGGACATCAAGGTAGCACAACTGAAAACACAGAGATGTTTCAGAAAATGGCAAGAAGTTATGCATGGTGGTGCACACCTGTAATCCCAGCACTAGGGAGGCTGAAGCAAGAGGATCACCATGAGTTTGAGGCCAGCCTAGGCGGCACAGTGAGGTCAAGAGCAGCCGGAGCTACATAGTGAGATTCCATCTCAAAACAAAAAGAGGCTGGGGGAATGGCACAAATAGTCTGATAATAGTTTTCTCTTATATGAGAATCTACATACAAATAAATTGTTGAATAATATAAAAGAGAGATGATGGAAAAGTAGAAGGTAGATGCTCAAAGATAAGAGAGAGACTGGGGAAAGAGGGAAAAAAAGGAGGGTAAAAGGATTGAAAATAATCAAGATATGTTATAGGCACATGCGAATTCCCCAAAATGAACATCCCTATCCTGTATTACAACATGTACTAATTTTTAAAAAGCCAAAAGAAAGGATTTTGAATGTTTTTACCATAAAGAAATGTGCAATGTGCACATATGTATGTTTAACCTGACTAAACAGTACACAATATGTACATGTATTGACCTATCATATGGTATCCCTAATACATAGTTTTTATATATCAGTTAAACTAAATTCAGTTTAAATAAGAAAACAGCTGGGTGTGATGACACATGCCTGTAATCCCAGCACTCGGGAGGTTGAGGCAGGAGGATCGCTGTGAGTTTGGAAGCCAGCCTGGGCTACAAAATGAGATCACGGCCAGCCTGAACTGCATATTGAAACTCTGTCTCCAAAAGACAAAAAAAGAAATAAAAAGAGAGACCTTAAAATAAAAAACAAAATCACTTTGGGAACCCACCCCTTCCCCCCAAAAAGACTACAATAAGTACAGTCAAAGCAAGAGGGAGTATTTTGAAGGGAATTCCTGGTAACGTGCCTTTTTCTGTAATAATTTTTTTAATTTAAACATTCATCATAATTTTTTATCACATCTGGTAATTAAATGCATTTCTATTCACAGCAGCAGCGGGGAGTAGGTTTACGAGTACAGTTTGGTCACAGGTGTGGCAGCGTCTCCACCACATTCTCTCTGCTGCCCTCCAGAGGAGCCAAAACTTTCGTGCTCTCTGAGACCAAGAGAGAGAACAAAAGCCCAGACAAGGCAGGGCCTGCGGACACAGTGCGGGCCAGGCCTCCGGGCACATCTGTATGTGTGACACATGTGCAACAGGACCTCACTCCAGGCAGCACCTGAAGGCACAATGTCTGAGTGAACTGCAACCCACTCACTGGCCCATGGAAAGGGGACGGTCCCGTCAGGCCATGTGACCATCCCCACCAGTGAACACAGGCCTGGGGCAGCAGGAGATACCTGTTTCTTAAGAACAAACCCAAAATACTGATTTTCCCAGAAATCTCCTAATCACTAAATTTTGCTAATGAATTCAAATTGTATTTCCATGTGAGCAAGACTCAGTGCATAGGGACCCACTCTGCACCAGCCAGGTCAGAATTCCACCTGCTTTCCAGCAAGACAGACTCAGGGCTTCACTTCCCTGTTAAAGCCCCTCTTCTCCACCCAGGAAAGCTCTGAAAGAGGAGCTGTTGGGCTGGGGATACAGCTCAGCAGCACAGGTGCGCCTGCCTGGCAAGCGCAGGGTCCTAAGTTCAAGTCTCGGTATGGGGGTAGAGGGGCGAGCTACAGACTACAGGTAGTTCAGAGACCAATGACTAAATAAAAGATGGTATCCAGCATTGGAATCTGGAATAGGAAAAGCAGATTGGTAGAAAAACTGTTAAAACATCAAATGTAGTCTATCTGCAGTTTAACAGTACTACAGTAATGTTAATTGCTTGCTTTTGATCAATTTGTCACAGTCAAGCAAGATGCTAACGTTAGGAAGCTGGATTAAAAAGGTCGCATTGGAAACTGTCTCAACGATATCTGTTATTCTTCCATAAACCTAAAATATTTCCAAATGAAATTTTTAAGATACTCATAGAATCATACCAACCAAAAATGCTAATGTTATGGTTTGCTAATTTTTCAAAATGACACTTTTTTAAAGCTTCCTAGTAAACAGAAATGTAAATGACCTGAAATCTTTGCTCTGATACACTAAAAAACTTATGAAGCTCGGAAAAGCCTAAGAAAAGCCAGAAAGTAGAGAGAAGGTTTCATCCTGTGTCTCAGAGGCCATGTGCATGGTCTGTGGGGCATGGATTCAATGGAAATATCAAAGGGCTACATCTAGGTAATTATGACTAGTTTGACATGGCCTGAAAAATATTCCAAACACTCCATACCTTTTTGCCTTAGAATACAAATTATTTTGGTTGAAGAAATTATTACCCAAACAAGAGGGGTGGAAACTGAAGTCATAAATACCAAAGCATTGGCATCGAATTTGCAAACTGCTCATCTTGGAGATTGCACTACTGCATTAATAATGTGTAGCCTGTGCAGACCACCCACCATTGAAAATCACAGGAAAAGTCACGATATCTGACACCATCACAACTCCACAGAGCCCCTCAGACTCACCTTGGTTTCATAACACGACAGGCTATGTATGAATGCCTAGGCTGACACTTTCAAATGTAGGTGGAGCGAGCTGCACCCAGAGTAGAAATGAGCCAGCATGAAAGGTGGGAGGAGCTCTTTCATTGGCACTGGCCCTGCCATCCTTCTTGTTATGTATTAAATCAATCTGACACAGATAGTAAATATGCTTTAGGAGAAAACACGGAGTAAAATAATTAGCTTTATTAGTGCTTCATGGCAAACAGATTTATGACTTTAAGCCAAAAGAATGCCTTGAGCAAGGAAACAGTCATTTTTTTCTATGTAGCAAGTATTTACGAGGCTCTGTTCCCAGTGCCTGTGTCGTAGGCCTTGGGAATAAAAAATCAGGCAAAACAAAGGTCTCTGACCCTCTGCAACTCACACTCCAGTACGAGAGACACTGCTCCATGACGTGAACTGCTGAAGAATGACAAGGTAGACACAGGGCACAGAGAGAGTCTAAGAGGCTAGATGGTACAGGGAAGCACTCACTGGAAAGACCTGGAGGGAGGCAATCAGACAGGAAGGGACAGGGAATCCCACGCTGGGGAAGACAAGTAGAGAGGATCTGCAGTGGCAGCAGGCTGGGTTGCTACAAGGAAGAGCAAGGGGCCCAGAGTGGAGGAAATGGAGGAAGTGACAGAGGCCAGACAGTGTGATACGATGGCAGTCACAGTAATGATGCTGGCTTTTACTTCAAGACAGGAAAAGCAGTGATGTGGCCTGAACCCATCTGAAGACAGATGCAGGGGGGGAGGTGGGACACAGAAGGATCAGTGAGAAGGATGAACTATTATAATAGCTTAGCCCAGGCAGGTGGCAGTGGGAGGCGATAAGAAATGGATGCTGACGATGGGCTGAAGTCAAGCCTATAGCATTTCCTGCTCCAGTATGTGAGAAAGACAAGCTGAGATGAGCTCCAGACATATTCTCCTGCGTGGCCAGAGACTGGGATGCTGCTAGTCAAGGGGAGAGGCTGTAGGGAGCAGAGTGGGGTAGGTAGAGGGTAGGGTCTCCCTAGGGATGTGTTATGTGTGAAATGCCCATGACACCCTTCCAGCAGACGTATCCAGCAGGTGGTTGGACAAAACATTCTGCTGCTCAGAGGGTAGATCCAGTCTAGAAATGTAAAGACAGACATCAGAAACCTAGTACCCTGAGGTCCTTCGTTCAGTGTCTGGGGGGACAGGAAAGAGGAGGACCACAATGGTGTGGCCAGCAGACCGGTGAAGATTCTGTTTCACAGAGGAGAATGACCACTGTGCTAATGCTGCTGGCAGACACATTAAGAAGGCCAGCAAAGACTGGACATGCTGACCTGATACTCACAGGGCCAGCAAAGCTGAGTGAGGAGTGGACCCTAATGCAGCAGGCTCGGGCCGTGATGGGCAGACACCCTGAGTGCAGACAGCACACACAGGATTCCATCTTAGCTGGAGAGGGCCTGGAGGAAAATTAATCAAGAGGCTGTTTTTATTTAATGAGAGACACAATAACTTATATGCCAGAGGGATTTCTGTAGACAGTAGAAAACCGATGACACAGGAAAGAGATGGGTCTTTAGAAAGTCGATGGAGATGCAGAAGGGACCTGGTCCCCAGCACCAAGCACTCAGGCACAGACACAATGGATGGCATGTGGGGGTGAAAATTCTCTTCTGATTATTTCTGGTTTTCAGTGAAAACAAAAAAAATTGACAGGAAGGAGGAGGAGTTCATGGATGTCTAAAGAGCTAGTGTAAAGTATGCAATAATCATGGTGGGCAACAAGGACAGGGTGTGACAACCAGGTGGCCCATGTGGAGGCTGTGCTCACAGTAAACTGAGAAGATCAGAGGGTGGTGTGGTTTCCTCAGCACACTCAGCCCCACAAGTACAGGGCATAGCATGTAGGGAGAAAAGGAGAGGTACTCAGACAGACTGGTTCACGAGGGACAAAACAGAGAGACAGGGAGGGTGACAGGACCCGTGCCATGGCAGAGATGACAAGCTGACCACACTAGGAAAGGACAGCAGGAAGTGGGTGAGGTCGGAGCCAGGAAGTGTAAAGCACATGGTGGCCTGAGTGTGCTGCTGGGTCCAGGGCCTGGAGAGGTGAGGTCACACGCAGCAGCCCAAGGACAGGAGTGGTGGTCAGTCAGCAAGCATTCAAAGCAGACCACAGAAGGACTGACACTCCCGTACAGTCAGGACAGTGGAATGGCATGGGCTGCAGTGAACACGAGTCTGGACACCCAGTACTCCTCACACCCAGGACTCCCTGGGGCCATGGAGAGAGAGACAATGAGCCAGGAAGGAATCGCTTCAGAGAACCAGGGACAACAGGGTAGGGAAGCAGAGTGCTGTGACAGGGGCAGGGAACCAGCCAGACTGAAGCCTTGAAAGAGGGCTGGGGACACTGCAAGGTGGACACTGCTTTACCCACATGGGCAGAGGGCCAGGTGAGACACTGAGGCTCCCAAAGTCACAGGAAAAGCAGCACACCTGGGACAGCAAAGGAAGTTTCATAAAATTGGGCTTTAAAAAAAAAAAAAAAATGCAGGAACACTGACCTGAGATAACTACCCAAGCAATTGGCTTAGATAACCTTTACATCCGAAAGAAAAATAAATTGTCTAGCATCCACTATTTCGCATCTCACACCTTTTCCTGCTGATGTCCTGGTTACCAGACAGTGTGGACACCCCAAGTGGAGAGGACACCCCGTGAGGCATACTCTGAAAACACAATCTTCTACTACATCAGAATGAGAGGGACCAGCGCAGACCAGGAACGCTGAAGAATTCTTAGAAGGAAACTGTGTGTATGTTTTGCATCTGGAAAATAATGCGAGACAGACACATATATCTGAACTCCTGAGGCAGAATTATTCAAATGTGGTCACCACAGACACCAGTAAACTGAGTGCATGGCTGGAGGAGAAGGAAACTAGAAGGCACCTTTTCTAAAACGAACTAAATCTTGTAACTTCAGAGTTGTAAAAGGTCCCAAAAGGCCCTGTAGTTGAACCTTTCACCCAAATGCCCTGGAGGGTATAGTTTTTACATCTAGAGAAACCATTATAAATGTCAAAGAGAAATAAGGCAAAAATGAAACGTCTTGGTCCAGAGAAGAGAGATGCTGGAAAACTTATCAGTAGGGTAGTAATGATATAAGGGAACGATCTCAGTGGAAGACTTCCAAATGATATAGGAGAATGATCTCCCAACCTACTATATGGCCGGCGCAAGTTTGTGTTCTCTAAAATCAAAGAATGAATTTTAGGAACAACAGAGGTTAAGAACAGAAATATTTATTGAGAGAAAGAAAGCTTCTGTCTGAGAGAGAGACAGAAGGGGTCCCAATTAGGTTAGAAAAGACTATCTTTTCTAGTGACTTTTATAGAGTAAAACCATGATGGGGAAAACTGGGAACTTGCAAGGCAGATGGGCTTGAGGTGGGACAGAACTGTGGTCAACCAATAAGATTAATTGTTTAGGTAAAATTGACCAAATTAAGGACAAATGGGGAAAGCAAGTCACGTAGTAAGCAAGTATTCTTATGGGTCAGGGGATTGGCCTGATAATCCCTGGCTTCTCAAGATGATCCATCTCTAATTCCTAATGCTTATACTTAGGGTGTGGTTGTATTTGTTTTGCCTTCTGTCTTGAGATCTGGTCCACAGCAAGAGGTGTGTATCTCTTTCAAGGTCACAAGATATCTGGTCCTCTGTACTGGTTCCTTTGAGGGCCTAGCCCTGTCTGATTGCCTATATTTCTAACTAACTCAGTTGCCTGTAACGGTAAGAACAATGTAAAGTGAAGAACAATTTCAGTCTAACTAGAAAGAGAAGCGAGCATATGCCATTTTTAGCCCTTGTTAAGCTAAGCCCATTTCTTCAGCTGAGCCGTCGAAGGAATCAGGGTTACAGAGTAATAATGGCAGAGCTGGGAGTTGAACCTCAAACCCATGACTCCAACGTCCCAGTTTACCACGGGCTGCGTGGACAGGAGAGCAGGAAGGCAGAAGTGAGCACAGAGCCTGCCTGGTAACCAAACAGCTGAGTGGCTTGGGAAAGTCATTCTCTCAACTTTAGGAAGCTGGAAATCTTCACAAGGAAATAAGATTTAAACAACCTCTCCACAGATGGAAAATCAGAGATCCAAAGAAATCTCTGCCCTAGTTTCACAGATACCAAGCTGCTTTCTCTGAGGAAATCTTAATGGTTTTTAATCATTCCCTCATGCTCCCATCCCACCTAAAACATCCTATGCCAAGGTCTCTCCCATCTTACCCTCACTAGCTGAGGAAAAAACTCAGCAGCTTCTGACAGCTAAACACAGCAGGACCAAGACAAAAAGAGATTCTCTTAGGATCCTGGGCAGGAATCCTGTTAGATTAAGTAGTTTAAATTCATTTAGACTTGCCAATAATCTCCTCGGAATTCTCACCCTCACTTTGAACACACTTTATCCCATCATCCCTGTCACTTTCTGAAGCAATTCTGGAAGCCCTCTTTAATGAATGCCTTTATGAGGGATGATCAAAAATACAGTGAACACTGCTGCTAAGTGCCATCCAACAGAAAGGCAGCTCTGAAAAATATTACCATGTGACCTTGTCCCCTTGTTCACTGAATCTTGCACTATGCAACTTCTGGTTCTTCCCAGAAGTCAAAATAACCATGTTGTGAAGGGATTCCGGACATTGAAGCAGCCTTAACAGCCCAACTAAATAAAGACAGGCAAAAGGACTTCCAGAACTGCTTTGGAAAGTGGCAAAAATGGTAAGTGTATCCGAAGGCAGGGAGGGTATTCTGAAGGTGGTTTACTATAATCAATCTTTTTTTTTTTTATTTAAATACACAGTGATTTTTCACTCCCACTACACGTGTACATTAAAGACAGGCAGTGGGGCTGAAGGACTCAGCTCCACCCCTACCCCACACCAGCAACCTCACTCAGATACAGCTGTTTATCTACGCCTTTTCTGGATCTAATCACAAACTTTTTATTATCTTTACCTCTTCCAAGTCTCAGATAGCCCTGTAACCAGCCTGCCTCGGAAATTCTAGCTCAGCCGCATAACCAGCTGTGCAGCCTCTAGCAACAAATAAGCTCAGTGTCCCAGTTTACTTCTCTGTGAAATGGCGATAACGGTAGCACCTATTTCTTAGTTACTGTGAGATCTAAGAACAGCACGCACTCCCAACAGCGCTTGACGCGTGGTCCACGAAGACACACTGTGGATCCTTCGTCTTCTATGTGCTTCCTTTTCAGAGCCAAGTCCATGAGAAACTGCCACGGAATTGCACTGCTTCCCCTGGGGACTTTCCACTTATCTTTTGTGATAGAACTATCTACATACCTGGGTGGATTTTTTTTTTCTTTTTTGGTACCAGGGATCAAACTCACAACCTCGGGCCTGCCAGGCAGGCACTTAGGCCACTGAGCTAAATCCCTGGCCCTGTTTTTTGAGCCAGGGTCTCACTATGCAGTTCAGGCTGGCCTTGAACTCACTTTGTAGCCCAGGCTGGTCTCAAACTCAAAATGATCCTCTTGCCTCAGCCTCCTGAGTGCTGGGATTAAAGATGTGCGCCACCACACCCGGCTCACTTGGAAATTTAAGTATCAGAGCACTTCCTGAATTCTGGACCCTAATCTGTCACTTACAATTCATTTAAGTATCAGAGCGCTTCCTGACTTCAGGACCCTAATCTGTCACTTACAATTCTCAGGCAGCATTATTTCAAACTACACCTTCCTCAACAGCTTCCAGTGTTCCTCTTTGAGGCTCTCTCACCCCTCATCCTGCCCCTAAAGAACTAGGATCTTCCTTAGTGTGTGCTCCCTGGTCTTCTGTCGACCGAATCAGTCCCCTATCCTGTGTGACCAGGCCAACAGCACACATTTCACAGACAGCCAAATTCTGGAGTTCAATCTGACGCTATGCCATAAATCCACACAGCAGACCTACTAGGGAATGAAACCTTGGTCTTTGGCCTCTTTTTCATACTCTAATAAATGAGCCAATATTCTTGGCCACCAGCCAAAAGCAATACACTTGAATAGGATGGTTTCCAGCCATTTAGAAAATCCTACAACTTCAAGGTTGTCAGGTAATGAATATTCTGCACTTAAGATGTTATGACATAAACACTTGTTTGAAAAATAGCAGTTGTTTCAAAAGAGATTAAGCACAAAAGGTTTTCATGGGAATTGACTTTACAAGTGCAGAGACACCCTCTGTTCTTTACTGTGTGGCTTAAAATTGAATGATACTCCTAAGCAGTCTGCCCAGCTGCTCAATTAAATTTCTACTGCAGTTTTACTCAGGAAAAGAGTTTCTGACCATGGTAAGAGCGGAGAACACATCTTAAAAACATAAGCAATGTATTTGTAAGGTAGGAAATGTAAGTAGCCACATGGACAATGAAATTGATGGTTTCTTTTAAGTTCAACAGTACAAGTCAAAGGGACATGACTTGGAGGTCTCAGCAAATGGGGAAGAAGCATCTACAGTCAAATCCATTTTAATAAAATTACCACATCTCTGCCATTTATTGATCATGTACTGTAAAGAACCATGCTAAGAGGGCTTTATACTACAGCAATTCATCTTTTTCTTTTCCCCCTAGTACTGGGGGGTTGAACTCAGGACATCACACACACTAGACAAGTGCTCTGCCACTGAGATATACCCACAACCTTTCTTTTTTTAATCTTATTTTGAAACAGGGTCTCTCTAAATTACCAAGGCTAGCCAGGCATGGTGGTGCATGCCTGTAAGCCCAGGATTCAGGAGGCTGAGGTAGGACTGTGGAGGCCAGCCTCAGCTACATAATGAGTTCAAGGTCAGCCTAAACTGCATAATGAAACCATGTCTCCAAAAAAATAAAATAAAATAAAATAACCAAGTTACCATGGCTGGCCCTGGTAACAAAAGTTGTGATCCTCTTTGCCTCAGCCTCCTAAGTAGCTGAGATTACAGGCACACCCCACCTCATCAGATCATCAATCTTTACAAAGGCTCCTGTGACACAGACAGTTAAGGTTTTACAAGGGTAACTTCCCCAAGGTGGCACACAGCAGGGGTGGGACTCAAACCTCAAACTGGAAATCACTGCACTGTACATGCTTGGCATTCTTGTCCTGGGCGTACTCCCTTCCTGGCCATGGCAGACCTGGCCATGCTGAGAACTGATGCCCTTGCCTAGTACTGGACACCAAGGTCATAAAGTCCACAAACTTCCCCAAGGTCTCAATGCAAGGAGTGAATATCTGAAATACCTACTGATTCAAATTCACCCGGCAAGGAGGGATGCTAAAACGCTGGACAGATCCCAGGACAGGAATCCGTGGAAGCCCAGGACGCGATGAGGCAGCCTCTGCTGAAGAAAGAGGACCTCACTCAAGAAAGAGGAGAAAGAGCCGGGCGTGGTGGCGCACGCCTTTAATCCCAGCACTCAGGAGGCTGAGGTAGGTGGAGCGTTGTGAGTTCGAGGCCGGCTTGGACTACAACGCGAGTGCAAGGCCAGCCTGAGCTGCATAGTGCGACCCTGCTTCAAAAAACCTGGGCCGGGAGTTTGGCTCAGCAGCCTGAGCGCCTGTCTGGCAGGTGCGAGACTGTGAGTTCAATCCCCGGTGCCACAAAAAAAAAAGAAAGAGGAGAAAGAGAAGCCCAATACTGCCTCCTATCCCACTAGAAGCTAGCAAGGACTCCGCCCAGGGGCCAGAATCAAAGAACAAAAACAGCATAACCCAAGAAGCAACATTTAAGGATAAAATCCTTTCATCAACAGAACTCATTCATCACAATAGCTACTGAAACCCAATCAATGGCCCTCTTAATGGAAGAGTGCTAGAGAATTTCATAGGAATGAAATCTTCTGAGCCAGTCCTATAAAATAAGTGCAATCATTTACATTTGCTCACAGGTAATGACAGAAGGGCAAAACTATTACCATAAGTGGAGATTCTCCTAATAAAACCTGTCAAAAAGTAGAAAAGGGCAGGCTCTGCTGTTTTTTAGTAAAACTAACAAAAAGGCAGGCAGCCAGGACAAGCTGTGGAATGACCTTACCTGTTTCCACCTAATACATGGGAACTGGGGGTGGTGATCTAACAGGTGACCTGTGGGAGACAGATTGCACCCAGGGATAAAAGCCACAGTGAACAGCGCCCAGTGGTGGCGGGTGGGCACACCTTTCCTGACGCATTAAACACTGCTGAGTATTTACAGCTATAACATACAATGAGTGACCACAAAATTACAGGGCATGTGTTTAAGTCAAAAAGTAATTCAGTAAATAAAACGCACACTGTCATTAATTCCCCCCTCAAAATCCTCCCTCTCACTTCAACCATGTTTACCCCAACATTCTTGTCACTTTCTGAAGCGGCTCTGGAAGTCCTCTTTCATGCAGGTCTTTAGTTATGCTGTCAGGGCTGCCTCAACATCCTGAATCCATTCAAAACAGTCACTTTCTGTCATCATTTTTCCTTTGGGGAAGAGCCAGAAGTCACAGAGTGCCAGATTCAGTGAATACAGTGGATGGAGACACACTGTAATGTTTTTATGAGTCTGCCTTTCCACTGAATGGCGCTCTGCAGCAGCACTTACACCTTGTAGAAATATGCATAACAGATGATTTCTAGAATTGCTTCACAAAGCAAGAAGAAAGGTCAGGCATGATGGTACACTCCTGTAATCCCGACACTCGGGGAAGCTGAGGCAGAATGATCACAAAGTTCAAACCCAGTGTGAGCAATGTAATATTTAAGCAGGACACTGTCTCAAAACAAAAAATAAAAAGGGGGCCCAAGGGCTATCGCTCAGGGGTGCAGTACCTGCCTGGCAAGCGCAAGGTCCTGAGTTCATTTCCCAGTTAAAAAAAATTTTTTTTTACTTAATTAATTTTTAAAAAATAAAAAGGGGTGGGGATGTAGTGCAGTGCAAAGCCCTGGGTTCAATCTCCAATACCACAAAAAGGGGGGTAAAAAGTGGCAAGAATGATAGAATAAGCATATTCATATCAAAGGGGATGTTTTGAGGTCAATTAATGGCAATTTGTGTTTAATAAATTTTTAATGCAAACATTCACCCTCTTTTTCTATCAGCCCTTGTATAGTACTCTTCTTCACATGCTAATACTTTTTCATTAATGAAAATTTTTAACTTTACTGACCCAAAATATTTGTCACGACATGAAAATCTTCGAAAACTCTACCATGTTATGTTCACTCTGGCCAAACAGCAGCCTTTGTCAGGAGAGCATTTTCTAGTATTTTATTTCACGTGTAACAACAGAGTCCTTCATTACGCCATCCCCACCGTGGTTGGCCACGTTCCCTGCACTTGAGGAGGCTCCAACCCACAATCGCCCCTCACACTTGTGCTGTCTGGAGCATCTTTCAGAGAGCAACGCCACACAGTTCCAATGTCAACGCTGCCACTGTGCGCAGGGCCTCTCGGAGGACATGGGCTGCTTGCACCATTGTGTGCCGAGACAATTAACTTGACATGGTGTTTCTGAGAGCTGGCCTGGGTCTCATTTTTCTTCGAACACCCTTATGTTATATAGAGATGAGATCATCAAGGTCAGAAGAAATGTGCCCCAATACTGGAATACAAATAAAGAAACAAAACAGTATAAATTAGAGCTGAGTATGGAGGAGAAAGCCTGTAATCCCAGAGGCTGAGCCAGGAGGATAACACATTTGAGGCCAACCTGGCCAACCTCATTATCGTGAAAAAAAAAGGGGGAAAAGGAAAAAAGGCTTGAGATATAACTCAGTGCCATATACTTGCAGCACTTGAAGACCAAGGCCCTTGATTCGATATCCAGTACAGCCAGGGGTTGAAGGGAGAAAAGAAATTAAGTCTAATGGTTCATAAATGTTAAATGTGTCATAAACAGTACTTGGGAAATGTAGGGGACCAAATCCTGGAAACTAAACTACTGACATTTGAATTTCTGAACAGAGAAAAGGATGACTTGAATAAGACATTTATTAACTTGTGAGTAGTTAATAAATGTCTTATTGTGACAATAAGTAAAGAAATGCATTTGGATAACTCTACTTTTTTCTAATGCACAAATAAATGATTTGCATTACTAAAACAATAATAAGCAATACTTTCCTTAAGAATCTAACATAACCACCTCTACAGATATTATCAGATTGGCATTAGAGTGGGCATGAAGTTTATTTAAACACAACATATTGATGTTCAACCTACAGACTGTCTTTTAAAAGTGCCTATGCCAGAACTATAAATCTATTAGTAGAAAGAGAATCTTAAATTAAATTCTAACTAGCTACTGACTCTGAGGAAGATACAGACATTACAGTATTTTGTCTATTTGTTTTTGTTTCTTTAGTAGTACTGGGGATTGAACCTAGGGCTTTCACACTGAGCTACTTGCCCAGACTTTGGGTTTGTTTTTTGTTTTGTTTTATTGTTTTTTTTTTTTTAATGTTTGAGACAGGGGCTCACTGAAATCACTAAGTTGCCTGGCTGGGCACAGATATATAATTTTCCTGCCTCAGTTTCCCAGAGTGCTGAGATTACAGGTGTGTGCTAGCACAGCTGGCCAGACAGTAAAGCATTATATACATTATTTCTAAAACAGTCTATGTAAAATAATGATTGAAAAAATCCTTTACAGGAGTAAAATAGAAAAACAAACTTGACAAGCACTGAAAGAACTCTACGTTTACTGATTGCTTTTTCTTTAATCTGAATGATTGCTTTACTGTACAAAAGGTTTCCAGTAACAGTAAATTAATTTTTAAAAAAAGACAAAAACC
This sequence comes from Dasyprocta punctata, assembly GCA_004363535.1. NCBI lineage: Eukaryota > Metazoa > Chordata > Mammalia > Rodentia > Dasyproctidae > Dasyprocta > Dasyprocta punctata. The sequence goes on along the minus strand of RJWM01001600.1, from coordinate 24,154 downwards.
ATCATTTGGATAGAAGCATTTTACTAATAGATTTAAGAATTTAAGAAAAAAGGTCTATCTGCCCATGATTAGCTATTCACATAGCTATACCCACTGAATGTCAACGACAAACCATGTACTACAGAAAAGGCTTGAGGCTATAAAAATGGACTAAGGGGTCCAGGAGTAGCTCAGTGGTGGGGTACACACCTCATATGCATAAGGCCCTGGATTCCATCCCTAGCACCCAAAAAACAAAATAAATTGATAACCATAAAATAAGACTAATTTGTAGGCTTAATAAAAACTAACAATGATATATTAAAATATAAATAATAAGATGTTTGGTCAGACACTTTCATGAATGGTTATATGTACATGCATGGACTCATTTAATCCTAACAACCCTAGAGATACAGTTATACCTTGGTACTCAACTGCTTTGAAATTCATGGAATTTGGTACTCAAGAGAATTTTGACGCAAAAATGTTCTCCCAGAACTTGGTGTTTGCTTGTTACTAGTTTTGCAAGATAGCACTTGTGGTTTTAATTGTCTCTTTTTTTTTTTTTTAATTGTCTCTCGACTTGTGGCCTTTTCCAGCAAAAACAATATATTTGGCACTCATCATTTTCAGTTATTTTTCATCTCCCAGAACCAATTAAGGACAACTACTGAGGTACCACTATACTATTATTTTTAGATGACACAGCTGAAGCACCGAGAGGTTAAGTGATTTCTCTAATGTCATATAGCTCAGAGCTGGGTTTGAACCCAGGCTATCAGAGACCACAGCCCACACTCCTCGCCACCATGATGCATATTAAGTCACTCACACGTGTAGGGGAGAGAGTGAGAAGGGAACTTCCTGGAAGAGCAAACACAGAAGCTGGGTATGAAGAACACATGAGAAGAAATGGCAAAGAGATGTTTCCGTCACTGTTGTCCCCTAGCCTTGCCTAGAGAGCCAGTAGTTGCTAAAGCAGACAGGTTGGGTGGGAACCAAAAGAGCAGCAGGGCCATATTTGAAAGCTGGGGTGGAGGTGGAGTAGACTTGGAGGCAGGATGGGAAGCAATTAAGGGCTTGAAGGGCAGTGCAGAAAGGAGTCAAAGACCAACAGTTCCAGTGACACAGCAGAGTAGAAAGACACCGGTTCCCCTCCTAGGAAAGCCATGCACATGTTCCATGCAACAGGAGTCTGACTGTTGCAGGGATGCAGAAGCCAGGGACGAGGAGCAGACATGGCTAAGCCATCCCAGGGCAAGGGGCACCCAGGGCTCTGGGACTCAGGTGAACCCCCACCCTCAAATCCACAGTGGTGACCTGGACCTCCTCGCCACAGTCACTGCAGTGCTATGTGCCCCACAATCAGGCCAGAAAGGTCCTGAGGACAGTTTCTGAATGCAAATCCCACTCCGGGACAGGTCAGGAGGAGGACAATGTTTTGTCCTATTGCCCTCCTTCATTCGTTAATCTTGAACAAAGGTATGTATTCAGACACATCTTCAGAAAAATCACAGAGATTAAAAATACTAGCACAATCACATTCTCGGAAAATACATCTTTTTAATAAATATGACATCAAGATGGAAAATTGCTTACTGCCACTTTGCAGAATACAAAATTTTTAGAAATCTCACTTCGTGTTCATTAATTTAATCCATCCTGCAGTATCATTACATTCTTTATCTTATAAAGAAGTCAAACTCACAGAGTGGCATACTTTCAGGATTTTCAGAGATTAATTACCCGCTCTGCAGAGAGAGCCTGAGCAACACAAGCTGCAACCTAAATGACAACTTTACATACAGAGATACAGAGAGAGAGAAAGAGCGAGAGAGAGCGAGAGAGATCAGCTGAGCAACCTACCCTTCACTGAAAGAGAAAGCACAAAGCCACAGGAGACAGTGAAAGGAGCAGAAACACCAGGAGACCAAGCTCAACTCCAGACAACTCTTAACTTACACGACTTCCAGCAAACACCTTAGCCTACCTGGGACTGGGTTTCCCAAGTGCAAAGATGCACACTTCACAGGACTGTTGGAAAGACTAAATGGCAGAAGAAGTCTGGGCAACCTGTGATATCAGATTGCGTCACCCTTTCAAGCTCCCCCTTCTTGGCGCAGACGGGCTGCCAGCCCTGGCCCAAACCCCTTCTCTGGGGACCCAGCACTCTTGGTTTTCCCTCTAGATGTGCCAGGTCACAGGTCAGCACCCTGCTTGGCTGCTGTCACAGAAAGGACAGGGAAAGCTCCACCCCAGAGCTAGCTAAGATTCGTTTTTTCCTTAAGAAATCACAGCCAGAATACCCACCAACTCAGAAAATAACTATAAATAATCAATGATTTATTTTGTTAAAAGAATTAAATTTTTAAGGAAATAACACTAGATCAAATACCTAAGTGAAAAGGTTTTAATAACAAAGTGTATCAAGAGTTACCAAGGATCAGCCAGGCGTGGTGGCACACACCTTTAATCCCAGCACTCCGGAGGCTGAGGTAGGCGGAGCGTTGTGGGTTCGAGGCCGGCTTGGGCTACAACGTGAGCGCAAGGCCGGCCTGAGCTACACAGTGCGACCCTGCCTCAAAAAAACCAGGGCCAGGAGTTTGGCTCAGGGGCTTACGCGCCTGTCAGGCAGGCGCGAGGCTGTGAGCTCGATCCCTGGTGCCACAAAAAAAAAAAAAAAAGTTACCAAGGATCTGGGACAGCACGGTGTGGGGGAGAGAAGCCAAAGGTGTAGATATGGAGATTATTTAAAGTAAGTATTTGCAAATTCCCTGTTTGATGCAGGTGTTAATGATTAGCAGTTGGCAGAAGAAAACTGAACTCAGGAAAGCTAAAACAAAATGTATCCTTCCCACCTATCACCAAGGCATGAAAAGAGAGGCAGACAAGTTCACACAATCATGCAATCAATCTCTCTATAGAACACTTAACATTTTTTTTTTTTTTGAGACAATCTTACTGTGTTAGTCAGGTTGGCCTCAAACTCCTGGACCCAAGTGCTCCTCCTGCCTCAGCCTCCAGGGTAGCTGGGATTGCAAACAGGTCAGCTGCTCACTCGGTTGCTCTAAACAAACACCACCTATGAGTGAAGCGATAGGAGCCAGGGAAGCCCAGGGAAACTCTGTCCAGAATCCCCGCAGGCCAGGGAGACCTGGAACACTTTATTTGTCCCCAGCCCTACTGCTACGGATGCCTCTGCCAAGGTAACCGCCATGAGCTACACAGTTTCCTAACAAATTCCCCTAACTTTCAACACCAGTATCAATTCTAAACCCAGAGCTGGACCAGCCACATCCAGAGAATTTAAACCCAGGGACCCAGTGCCATTACACAGTCTTTATCTTTCTTCTTACACACTGGTTTCCCCAACCAGAGGCCAGCACCTCTGAACCCTTGTTTCCAGTCCATACCCGCCCAGATGTCATCACAAATTTCTCACACGTTCCTTACTTTTCTTCAGCAGTCTCTAAAAAAATAATTGCTGCTTTGTTGTCCTGAACGCATGCACGTGCGCACACACACACACTCACTAATGACAGCAGAGGGAAGAAATACAGGGAAAACCCATTTGAGGGCCAGTTCTGTAACTCATGATTGGTGTAGTGCTGAACAAGTTTCTGAGAGCGGAGGTACAGGAGCTGTCTGCTATAACATTCACATAGGAAGGAGTGGGGACTAAAAAGACGGTGGTCTCCTTCATCATCTATAAAACATCAAGAGAAAAGGTAGTATAGCATCTGCCCTCATTTCTCCAGAAAGCAAGGGCTGTCGCCCAGAACATGACACCCCACTTCGATCAGGATTTCTTAGAAAACCAAAAACCTCTACCTCAAATAAACTCAGGAAAGTCTACATACTAATCCCCTCGTGAAGTGGCAGCGAGCACATTCGACTAAGAAACTGCCAAGAAACCTTTCTTTAAACTTGTTTAAGACCAAGTATGGTGGCTCACATCTGTAATAACAGCACTCAAGGAAGCTGAGACAGGGGATACTAAGTTTGGGCCCAACCTAGGCAATTCAGAGACTCTCAATAAAAGGGGGGAAGGGGCAAGATGCAGCTCAGTGCAAAAGCCCTGGGTTCAATCCCCAGTGCTACAAAAGAAAAAGAAAAGGTGACTAAATGAAGCTTTATTCTATAATCCTTTAAATCCAACCATTCCTAGGGTTATCCTTTAGCAAACAGCAAGGAAAAGGTCATTCCACATGGGGAGTGGGGGTTTACCGGGGATCGAACTCACAACCTTGCGCTTGCCAGGCAGGCGCTAATGCTGCTGAGCTAAATCCCCGGCCCCTCATTCCACATTTTTGAACCATTGCTTTCCGGGATGAGGGCATCGCTCTCTACAGTCCCAGGGCTCTGACATAGCACAGACAGGGTCCCTCTGGGTCTGTGAAGCCAGGGCTGCTCCCTGCCAGGCAGTACAGTAGTCCCAAAGACCCCAGCACAGGACTCTAGCCTGGGTCATGTGGACAGGTGTGGACAGGAAACAGAGGTCAGCACGCAGAGGTCTCTGTGGCTGGGGAAACCAAAGCTATACTACAATCAAGAGCTTGTGGTCACCAACAGAAGTTCCCTTTCAAAGTACGTGTGTGTGTGTGTGTGTGTGCGCGTGCGCGCGTGCACATGTGCAAGGGTGTGCACCCCCGTGGGTAGGGACAGAATCTGTACCCTGAGCTCCACAGCAGCTACGTGGCATCTGCACTTGGATGTGGAATGCATATTTCAGGCTGAAAAGTCCCAAGTGTCCCCACACCCTGCTCATTCCCCACAACTTGTTCCCTTACTCCATCTCAGCGATGTCACCCCAAGTCGCCAATTAGGGCCTCATCCGTGAGTCCTCTTCTCCTTCCCTCTCCACTTGTGGGCTCCAGTGACCTCATTTGATTCTGCCTTGCAAATCCACCTGGAACCTGACCACCTCTCCCCTCATCCCAGCCCACTCCGCAGCCTCCCAATACCTGAGCCCCTCAGCGCCTCCTGCCATCACCCCACCTCCATTTTCACCGCCACTGCCCACCTTATTCCCCCCGGTGACAACTCAGTGAATATTTATAAACAAAGAGACAAGCAGGGAAAGGGCTTCCAGACTAGATGTACTATCAGAGCAGAACGCTGGTTTCACCATTCACTGAGTTTTTATGACTACCACGACTGAAGTCTGTAGCTCTGAGGCTCCTAGTGACAAAGGTAAAAAGCCAACAAACTGTTTTAACTGATGGAAGCACACAAGTTTTGTTTTTTGTTTTATTGTGAAAATCTTTTTTTTCCCCTGAAACTAAATGTTAAAAGCAAATATAAGCTAATCATTCAACAAACATCCACAGGTACATAAAAAAGGAAATTGAATTGTAAACTGGACTCAGTACTTCACATTAGGCTTCTTTCTCATATACGTTGATGTTTACAAAAAGCCAAAGGCAAGCCTTGAAAATTAAGGCACTGGGCACAAGGAGGGGAGGAGAATGGGGTCCAGCCAAGTAGCTGCTAGAAGTCTAAGAATAGATGGGCTGCACTTGAACTCACTAGGGGCTACAGGCCCTGCAGGGCTGCAAAGTCCACGTCAGCAGAGTCACTGTTGCAGACTTGCAGCTGAGCTTGCTCTGGCGAATGTGCAGACCACGAGTCAAAAGGCGGCTATGGGCTGAAGTACTTAAGGGGCAACTGGAGTTTTCTGGAAAGCAAGGCGTGCAGTCCTCCCAAAACTTCTCTGGGCCCCCCCGCCGCTGCCCTATGGAGTCTGATACAGCAGCAGTTCCCCTGGAGGCAGGCAGTCCTCTCTCCTGAATTTTCTGTTCACTTCTGTGGTTCCTACACAGCACAGAACTTTTGTGCAGCTTCTGTATTAAAATAAACCAAAGCAAGAGGCTGGAGGAGGCTTGGCATTAACTAGTCAGTCCCAGAGTGCAGGCAAGGCCGAGGCTTCGATTCTCAGTTTCCTCATAGGCAGGAGAACAAGTTCCCTGCCTCCTTCCCACAAGTTGGCTGCTTCTGTTGATGAGGGATTTCCCATAAAAATGACGTTACAATCTGGCAGACTTCTCATACAATTTATCTTAATCAACATGACTCATTTCTGTAAAATTTATCAAAGTTACAGTAAAGTTCCTTCACCTTTCTTCTCAAAAAAGAATTTTTTTTTTAAATATACATAGATGAAAGTCAGCAAAATGAGAGAATTGACCAGTCTCACTCTAAGTCCATCATGGTGCACACACACCAGATCTTTGAAAAAGTAAACACAGCACTTCTGAAAAGTGTCTCATCAAAGAAGCAACCTGTGAACAAATCACGGCCTTGCCCCTTCCAGATCCCCTCTTCTCCTGTCTTTTAAAATCAAGAGGGATAGCCGAGCGTGGTGGCGCACGCCTTTAATCCCAGCACTGGGGAGGCTGAAGTAGGAGTAGCGTTGTGAGTTGGAGGCCGGCTTGGGCTACAACGCAAGCACAAGGCCGACCTGAGCTACACAGTGCGACCCTGCCTCAAAAAACTTGGGCTGGGAGTTTGGCTCAGTGGCTTAAGTGCCTGTCTGGCAGGTGCGAGGTTGTAAGTTCAATCCCTGGTGCTGCAAAAAAAAAAAAAAAAAAAATCAAGAGGGATTTTTCTACCTTGGTTGCTACTATCCTGGTCTCCAAACTCCAGTCCAGTACACTAGGATTTTGGTTACCACACAGTAGTCAAAAGGGGGAAGTTATCATTTCTTCCTATCTTCCCCAGTTCCCTAAAGCCATCAGCAAGGCCTTCCATAACTTAGCCCCTACAACACGATTTCCCTCCCATCCCCAGTCTCAAACCTCACATTTTAAATTCCTTTCCCACTTCTCAGCATTCAAGGCTCAACTCAGCCATCAACTCCTCCCCGGGAGCATCCTCCCAGCTCCAAGCTGGGTCAGGTACCTGTCTGAAACCCCACAGTTCCACAGTCCATCTCCACCACACTATACTGAAATGCTTTGTTACAGTCTTGTTTCAGAAAAGCCCAATGTATGAAAGCCAGTTGCTCACGGTAGATGGTACTGAGAGACCAAAGAAAGAAGCAGATGGACCCAGAATTGCACAGAACACAACTTATTAGAGCTTTATGAACAGAAGCATGTCAGGGAAGCAACACAGGATAAACTCCATAACTCAAGCCAGGAGGAAGGGGCTTTAGGCTAAACTAGACAAAGAAGGGCAGCAGTCAACCAGAATGTGCCCAAGCTTCTCGAAAATGTGGGGGTATGGTTTAGTGGAAAAGTCCATACTTGGCATGCATAAGGCTCCAAAAACTAGTAAGTCCAATATCAGTTAAGAAAGCCTGAGCATGGCACAAAACACTTGGTTGACTGTCTTAATGACTGTGTGTGTCCTAGAGGGTTTGGGGTATACTCCACGGTTACATGGTAGGCAAAAAGATGTTTACAATCAAGATGACTGTAGTCAGGTCAAGCTGCAGGTTCTCTTTAACTTGTCTTTCCACTCCTAGTAGCAATAAAAGCATGGCATGCCAGGGGCATTCCACTGGTATTTACTGAACTACAGAGTGAAGCCCTGTTCTTCTACTGCCCCAGTGTTCCAGACCTTCAATTTCCTGTTCTACAACAGTGGGTCTCAATTTGCACAAAAGGATTGTTTTAACAATGAGTCCCTGATGCTGAGTGGGATCACATGCTTTTCACAAGTTCATTATTAAACAACTCATCAAAGACTGCATGCAAGATCAATAATAAGGAGCTAAGGCCCAGGCTGGGAATTGAAACTTTGCAAACATCCTCTTACACACTGAAACCTGAACTACTCTATAGGAGAAAGACTTTCCTGTCTCTTTTCTCACTGTTTTCCTCAACCTTCTTTTTCAAAACATGTAAGAGCAAGAGACACTCTGAGAATCTTTGAAAAATTCTGACACTAGAAGAAACCTTTATATTAGGTCTGACTGAAGAGGTCATCGGATCCTCTAGTTCAACTTTTCCAACAGACACTTGCTTTGCATTCCAGAGTGCTCCTCACACTCATATCTTGATCTGAATATCAGCAAAGACTCTCAGCAGCAGAAACACTCTCGCCCTGTTTCTGCAAGGATCAAGACATCCCTCAGGATGTGTAGGGGATTGAATCCAGGAGACCCCTCAGATCCCAAAATCTGAAGATGCTCAAGTCCCTTATACAAAACAGCATAGCATTTGCATAAGACCTGTGCACACCTTCTCATATACTTTAAACCATCTCTAGATTATTTGTGATACTTAACGCAATGTAATGCCACATAAATAGCTCTTATAATGCATTATTTAAGGAATAACAAGGGGAAAATCCAGACACATTTGTGAAAGACAATTGTTTTTTCAAAGACCTTTGATCTATAGTTGGCTGAATCCACAGAGGCAGAGAACAATATATACAAGTTTCTAAATATGCATGTGCTCATAGTTTAGGCTTAGGGTGAGCAACTCAAATGTACAAGGATACCACGATGGCTCTGTAACAGAGGGGAGTAGAAGAAAAAAGGCTGCTGCCCATGGCTGGATGGAAGAGCAACAGTCTTGAAGATGACAATTGTGGACACCATGGGTTTCAGGGCCAAGGAGGAACACTGGGGTTCCTGGGGGGTTGTGGCAATGGAGAAAGCATGGCCCACTAAAAGGAAGGGCACAGTTATTGCCCAACTATTCTGTTCCCGCCAGACACAAATGTGGCCCAGTGGTGCCAGCTCATATTTTTGTCAATAGAAATTAGCACCTAGATTTACATCTGAAATCTCCCAATTTGTCACTGCTGGAAACCAATTTCATTATTTTAAATACTGTACATTTAAAGACCATTAAAGCAGGCTGCAAGTCACCAGCACGTGACATCCACTTGAGGTTTAAATTGCTCGTTATCTTGTTTGTTTGTTTGTTTGTTTTGTTTTGTTTTGTTTTGTTTTTTTCCAAACTGCCTTTAAATACTCATCAGGGTGCCACAGGAAGGAGCTGGGGTAAGAGTTTGTTACATGTGTGGGGCTGGGGTGCCCTGAGAGAGAAAAAGGGGACCCATCTGTCAGGGCAGCTGAGGTGCCCCACCCCCACCCTGGGACAGGGTAGCAGAGTAGAGGCCCTCTCTGGAGGGTCCCAGGGCTAACTGGGAGCCAGCCCTCCCTTCGAGGTAGATCATCGGGGAGGAAACCGAGGGGCAGCTCCCATGGTGGCATGGTGTCAGGCGGTGATTTCCTCAATGGTACTGCTGATAGCTGGGATAGCCTGGGGCTGGGGTACCCTCCTTAGGGGGCAGCTGGCTCGGGTCCTCCAGGAATGGGGGTGCGTTGCGGAACTGCTGGGCAGTGTAGCGAGTGAGGAGGATGCCGACGCCCTCGATGAGGGCCAGCAGGATGCCCCCCATCATCGCAGAGCCCACCATGGCCAGAGGGCCACAGCGGGCAGCCAGCACAGCCCCCGTCAGGGCTCCGCTGGTGATGGAGTTCCAGGGGTCCTCCTTGCCCCGCATCCGCACCAGGCCACAGTCAATGGTGGAGAACAGGCCCCCCCCACACCGCGAAGCTACCTCCAATCTGGGGTGCTCGGATCCTCACAGCATTAAGACTGCCTCTCATCCGGTGTTGAATTCCAACAGGAGCACTGCGGAAGCCCTTGATAGCCTGGAAGACCCCGCCACCGATCACGCCCATCGTGAAGGCTCCACCGCAGTCATCCACAATTCGCCATGGGCAAGGCTCTCGAGCGTATTCCTCCATGGCGCCTCGTTATCATTTTAAATGGCCCACTGATTCCCACAACCTTCTGTCTTCTCTCACATGACAGAAAGGTCTTTTGTGACAGGAAATACATATGACCCTCTGACCACAAAGCCTAACACTTGATGTTTCCTCTCAAGACCAGCTAGATTAAAGTATAGTTAACAGATACGAAGTTGTGCCCAGCTCAGGATTCCAGGAGCTTCTTCTCCCCACATTTAACGGAATTGCCTGGAGCACTGTTTTCACAGAGACAGGGAGAAGCAGACAAAGAACAGTGTCCTGAGGAAGGAGCCCCCAGAACCTGAAGGAGAAGGGAGAACCCTGGGAAAGGAAGGCATAATGACCCCAAGTTTTTACTGCAAAATGTAAGAGATGGGGTGACATGTGAACTATGAGAAACATACCTTCCAGAGAAAAGAAAGTAGGCCCTGCTGCTCTGAAACATGCACCCAGGAAGAACAGAAATGACATTAAAGCAGAAAGGAAGCCTTTCGCACAGTGCCTCCAGAGCTCCTGGCCTGTGGCCACTTTAATGTAAGATTCATGGCATTGTTGGAAAACTTCAGGATCACTGTGGAAGATCTAAACTCTGCGCTGGGCACTTGGCTCCCGTAAAACATCTCGTTAGTCCATGATACCATTCACACACATCGCATTTGACTGGTTGGACACTGTCCTATGAGCCCTGTGCCCATAATTCCTCCTCCACACACTCTCTTCTCCCAAGAGTTCAGCATGAAACCATTTAAAGAGGGGTTTCCTTGGGCTGGGATGTAGCTCAGTGGTAGAGGGTATGTGTGCCCAGTATGCACAAGGTCCTGGGTTCTACTCCCAGCACAAACGAAAAATAAGTTGTTGTTCTTTTTCTTTACTATTTTATTTCTTCTCCTGAAATAGGCGAAACACCAGCTACCTGGTAGTGAAGATTAAACAAAATCATAAATCAAAGCCCCAAGCTCAGCAGATCAAACATAAGCATGAAGTTTAAGTGTTCATTCATTTCTCCCAGCCCCAACATTCTGTAGCTTATGACTTAAAAGTGTCAAAAGGAAAAAATTCTAACATCTTGACCATACTAAATAGAAACCTGAGATAATATAAGATATAAACTCCTTTTTCTTCTTACTCATCAATATAAATCTGCTGTGTGACAGATGAACTACAGGACTCAATTCCAAAATACTGGCTTCGGTAATGACATACGGCACATGGCAACCACATCAATAGCCAGGAATAATTTTTACTGCGGCCCGATATGCTAGTTGCCAGGAATTTTTTTCTAAATCTTGGATGTTGTCTTAAACACAGTAATAAAAGGAAATCTGTGCGGCTGTTGAAGCCCATCTGCTGCTCCTGTTCAGGACTAAAAAATGCTCATTCAGGGTTTGCTGGTGCCCAGGAAGGGCAGCTGAGGGGAGCTGAGGAAACCCTCAAAAACATTCGAAGTACGAGGATCACCATGAGTTCAAGGCCAGCGTGGGTTACAGAGGGGAGACCCTGTCTCAAAAAAGCAAAAAAGACAGACAGAGAAACCTGAGGCTAAGATCTCTGGTTTCTTCTAATCTAAAACTCCTAATACAAAACAAGTGGATCCTTGAGTTTTAAGTTTAACTGCACCAAAGGTCCCAAACTCCTCTCTTCAAACTATATCCTTTCCTCTGCGCTAGACAGTCTCACTGCCAGCAAAGGCCTGACATCTTGACTGGGACATTCCAAACTCCATGTGTGCAAAAGTCTGGTCCTTTTCCCATCCCCACCAGTCTCGATCGCGCTGAATAAGGTCTGTGTCCACCCAGTGGATCACAATCATCCCTGATTCCTCCTTTCCCCTCAACTCCTGTATAGAAGTCCTATCATTTCTATACTCAAAACCTATTCCCCAATCTCCCCACCTCTCACCATCTTCTCCAGCCACCCCTAGACTTTTCGGTGCATCAGGTCAAGACGGATAACCGAGCCCTATGCCCACAGTCTGTGACTCAGCAGGTCACAGATGAGGCTGAGGACATTCAGTTCCGAGGACTCCCAGGCAATCAATCCAGAGGGGCTGAGCCTGGGACCACACTCTGAGAAGCCCAGACCCAAGCCACCATCTCTCACCCCCACTACTGTGGCTCCTTAATCACTCCTTTTCCCGCTGACTCACTGCCCTCTAATTTAGAAGCCTCTAACCATTTTGAATATATGCTTCAGGTTATGTTATTTTCTGTTTAAACATCAAATTCAAGCTCCTTACCATAATATATGTGGTACAGAATGACTTCCTTGATCCATTATGCTGGAGCCTCATTGTCCTCTTCGATCCCCTAAAACCACAAGCTTCCAGGGGGCCTCTGCACATTCTGCAGAATCGGCCGAGCATCACCTTCCTTGTGCTCTTCACAGGACTGGTTCCCTCTTTCTCTTCATGCCTTACCTAAAGGCCACTAACTCAAAACTCTTTCATCTGAGACTCCTCACCCCACTCCAATTGCCCACGTTGTTGGGCAGTCTCAGTCCTTGCCACAGTCGGCCCATACGAGTGTGCACAGTGCCTTGGTCTGGATGTGATCTGTCCCAAGGATTCATGTGCCAGCAGCTTGGGTCTTGTGCGGCAGTCGTGATAGGATGTGACCTTCACAGAACAGACGACTGGGTGTTGGTTGGCCCATTGAGGGGTGCTGCCTTTGGAGGAGAGTAATGTAGTTATCACAGGGCCCGGGTTGGTTCCCACAAGAGTTGTCATAAAAAGAGCAAACCTGGCCCTGAGATCTGTCCAGCTTCCTGCTTCCTCCGCTCTACCTCTCTCACATTCTCTCATGTGCTGCCATCCACCCTAAGGTCCTCAGCAGAGGCTGAACAAACCCCAATCTTGGCCTCCAAAACTGTGAGCTAACTAAACTTTCTTTATGAAATATTCAGCCTCGGGTATTATGTTATAGCAACTGAAAATGGCCTAAGACAACTCCATTTACCTGTTGGTCCCTCTTGCTCCCTGGATGGCCACTGAAGCCGTATCTGACACACCTACTGCACACACGTGCTTGCCACCCAGTATATGCTGAATACATTTTTTAGTCTATAAACGAATGGGAAAATGAATAACAAACCTCACAAAAAGAGCAATAACTGCCACATTTCAAACTAATGCAATTAAAGGAACTTCCCAGATTATCTGAATCAGTCTCTTTAAGTAAATGATCTTCCAAACAAATCCAAACAACACTATAGGGGGAAAGGTTTTGCCAGTGAACACAAATCATTTCCACAAAAACACACCCCAAAATCTGTAAATACATTCTTTTCCAGTATTTTTTTAAGTAATTAAATATTGGCCTTCACACCAGATGATACTTTTACAAATACACCCTGATTAAACAGCTTATGATATCTGACAGTGTCTCCATACCCTTTCATGGAATATGTACTTCTGCCTCATTTAGTGGCAAATACTCTAGTGTCAACGAAATATCTACCACATGGCACAGACACCAAGTCACAAAGCAAGCACATGCATGCAAAGTTCACAGGCAACCATAACCCAGCCCCAAAAGTGTCTGTTCTTCTCTACTTCCTGAGAAAAGGCTTGCTCTGTGCTTGCTCATTAAGCAAATATTTATGGAGCAAGGAATGAGTAAAATGACACATCACAGGTATTTTCAACAATATTCTGTATAACACCGTCACTAGTGCAGCCCCTGCAAATCTGTTATCACTTCTGGCCAGCGGCTCTTCCAGCACTGCCCCCACCCCTACCCTCTGAGCCTTCCAAAGGCCTTCAGGCAAACTCTGCATGGCCGGCCCTAACCAGTCTCTCCAGGCTGCTCCCTATGCTTCTGGCTACACGCCTCACCACTCCCCGGTGCCAAACTCCTTCAATTCTATAACCGAATTTGTTCTCCTTCAGATCAATAAGCTCTGCCTAGCAAACCCTCACCAACCACCTCCACTGTGGTCTAATTCACTCTAGTTTTCCTCCAGAGCTTAGGGAGGTAAAACGAATGTGGAACAAATGCCAACTTCTCTGCTTACCTCCACCACACACTGCTCAAATGGTGAGAAAATAACACTGTTCACCTATGTCTCCTCAATTGCATTGTGACAGCCTGCAGGGTTGGACCTGGTCTGAACTCATTTCCTGTCCCAGAACCTAGCAAACCACCTGATAAAATCCAGGGTCAAAAGGAAGGACCCAGAAGCCAGTGTGGTGGCATACATCGGTAATCCCAGCACTTGGGAGGCTAAGGCAGGAGGATCATCAGGAGTTTGAGCCTGGACTACATACACAGTGAATTTAAGGCCAGGCTGAACGGCATAGTGAGACCCTGCCTCAGAAAAAAAAAAAAGAAAAAAGAAAAGTAAGGAAGAAAGGAACTATAGCCAAGAGATGGGGCTTATGTAAATGTCCCTCCACAAATACACACTCAATGGAGTTATTGATCAGTCAGGGAAGAGCAGAGGAGGGAAAGAGAGAGGAGGGGAAGGAAGAACATGGGAGGGAAGGAGGTACTAAGAAGGGGAGGGGGTAAGGAGGGAGAGAGTGAGCCAACCAGGTATGGTGAGCACCTGTAATGCTGTAATCCCAGTTCTGTGGCAGGCTGAGAAAGAATGATTCGAGCCCAGCCCGGGCAACTTAGTAAGACCCTGTTTCAAAACAAAATATAATTTGAAAGGGACAGGATATAGCTCAGTGCAAAGGCCTTGTGTTCAGTCCCCAGTACCACCAAAAAGGACCAGGGTAAGAAACAGGGAGAGGAGATGAAGCAGTGACACACACCATACCCCGTGTCACTTCAAGTAGACAATTAGCACTGCAGCGCCTCTCTGCTAACCACAGGGAAGGTGCCCGCAGCCTGGAGAGTGAAGGGCCACTCACTCCGCCAAAGTTTCTGGGGTGCACTGGGTCAGACCATGCACTGAGGGCTGGGGCTACAATGGCTCCCACCTAAGGTGTCAGCACCTGCACCAACACAAAACACTGGAAATCTCAGCCCCCATACTACACAGCCACGCTTCAAATCAACACTGACATCTTTGTGTTGAAATATTTATTGAGAAAAGAAATGTCCATCCGTGCACCACTGATGTAAGGTCAGTTTACACAGGAGCACCAGAAAAGGCACAGAAGTCTCAGCTGGACTCCTGTGCCTCTTTCACACCTGCAGAATGCACGGGGCACATTTGTCATCGGTTTTATCCCAACTTCCTGTTCAGCCAAGGCCTTGAGACGCTTTCCCTCTGCTTCACAATTCCTCCCCAGAAGTGTCCTGGCTGCTCCTCAGAAGGGTGTGACATTCACAGAATCCATCTGTGGATCATAAGCACTTCAAGCAGGGGGTGGGGAACCAGGTCACAGGCTGTCCACTGAGGGCCACATACACTACGATCCTAAACGGCCTGTGTGTGTGACCCACAGCACTTTAACAATCACCCTCTTCCCCTTTGCAGTGAAGCATTCAATTTCTTTAAAATTAACTAAAATAATAAATCATGATCAAATGTTTTCATTTCTTTTCCTTGGAGAGATGGGGCAAGGGGAAACCATGCTATGCATTAATTCAGCTAACACATTTAGAAGGTATTTTTATTTTTTCATTTGGAAACTCACAGTAACCTATTTGTGTGTATTATTAGAAACTGTAACCTTCATGGGCTTTATAATAACTATAGATACTTAATAACTTACTTGTTTATTCAAATACCATGCTCCCCCTCCCTTGACTTGGCTTCTTGAAGCTGAGCCAGACACTCCTGGAGCTTCAGCAGATATCC
Organism: Dasyprocta punctata; assembly: GCA_004363535.1. NCBI lineage: Eukaryota > Metazoa > Chordata > Mammalia > Rodentia > Dasyproctidae > Dasyprocta > Dasyprocta punctata. The sequence goes on along the minus strand of RJWM01001600.1, from coordinate 8,706 downwards.
CCTGTGGCCTATAGCCCTGTTCTGCCTCAACAAAAGACCCATTACTCACCTGTCTGTATCCCCTCTAAGTCTGGGAACAAATCAAGTACAGTCTCTTACTTATTCTGGTTTGTGTATGTTTGTCGGTGCTGGAACTCAGGGCTTTGTGCATGATAAACATGTGCTCAACCGCTGAGCAACATCCTAGCTTCTTTCTTATTTTGCCATGAAATCTGGAAACGTATAACCCAGAGGAAGGGGTAATCAAACTTTTTTGAAGTAGCCAACCACTATATACTCTGCCATAAAGTGCTGTTGACCTCCTTCTAAGAGGTAATTTCAGAAGAAACGAGCTGGTAAACTATTTAGGCCGAGGTCAGGCAACCAAAGTTGCAGAATGGTGGGGGGCATGGGCGGGGATGGGTACTACAGAAAGTTCAAAGATCTTCCAGGTCCTTCCAGCTCCAGAGAATCTCTGGAACAGCCAGCCAGTCCCTCCCACCTGTACTGCAGAGCAGCTCCAGCAGCTTTCCACTAAATCACTTCCACCAAGAATACTGTATCACAGGGAGGAGCGCGATCTCAGCTGCCCAGCCAGCATGCAGGAGGACAGGACAGCCTGGTTTCCTTTTCAAGTCTCAACACGGTCTACGCAAACCATGCAATCTGTTGGGGCGTGGGGAGGTGGGTGAGATGAGCATTATAGTAAAAATCTTAGAAAGTGTGCCTGGCGAATGGTAAGCACTAGGGATTGTTAGTGATCAGCACTGTTTGTTTTCCATCTACTCAAAACAGAAATAAAGCCGGACATTTCAATGACAGACATTTTTCTCCAGGAAGGATCCACTGTTTCCTCATTCACCCACATTAGCAAATGAATGAGCTTGGGAAATCACAATCCTAAAGTAAACACCACCTCTGATGTAAGTCTGAGAAACGTCTTTGTTTAGGTGGGCGCAGCAAAATAATCAGGTAGTGCTTTGTCTAAACCCACAGCAAATTCCACAGTGGTGCCCACCAGGGCAGATGGAGGGCCTGTTCCTCTTCACACCAGCATTGTCACACTATGTTCTGGGTCCCACCGGAGGCCAGAGCACGTACCTGAACTGGACTACACTGTGTGATACTGACTGGTGTTTGAATACGTGTGTACATGGTTCTGCTGACAGTACAAACCAGACTTAACCAATCCACTTTCAGGGAGCCATAAGCTGTTTTGTTGTTGTTGTTGTTGTTGTTGTTGTTGCTGTTTTAAGAGATAAAAATACTGTATGTGGAGATTCAGGATTCTCAAACCTGTGGCAATGCTCTCTCATTCGAGAAAATTCTGGAGCTGGGGTTGCAGCTCAGTGGTCCAGCACGTATCTAGCATACATCAACCCCAGGTTCAATGCCCAGCTCCACACAGGAAAAACAAAATCAATAATTTGAGAAGTCTCTAGGTTTTAGGAGTCACGCAGTCTTTTGCAAATCTAACAGAAGCAATGGACTCCGGGGGGTAAAAATTTAAAAAAAAAACTATTAAATTTGCATATGCATTTCAGGAGGTTAATGGAGCCTAGGACAGTTAGTCTGAAAACCAGAGGCTAAACTCTCTGTGTGCACTCTGCCCCCTACAGAAAAAATTATCATCCTCCCTTAATTAGCTATTGCCAGATTTATAGACTCTCTTCCTTTTAAGGAAACAGGGTATTTTGAAATTTGCATAACTTTTAGTATCAAAGGGCACAGATTAGAAGTATGCATACTAATATACACAGTAAAACGTTACATAAATTACTACAAAGCATAAAGTTATTGCTACTGCTTGAAACCATAAGCAAGAACAAGAATCCACCCTAGTGAATCCCACGGCAGGCTGCAGAGCAAAGGAATTCTCTGAGGAATAAATTGGAAAGAGTTGCAATTAGTCCAATTAGTTCACAGAACAAGTAAGCTAAGGCTTCTGTAGGTCAGACCGGGCAGGGGCCTTTAAAGAATATCATTGTCCCTGGGCGCGGTGGCGCACGCCTTTAATCCCAGCACTTGGGAGGCTGAGGTAGGAGGAGCGTTGTGAGTTCGAGGCCGGCTTGGGCTACAATGCAAGCACAAGACCGGCCTGAGCTACATAGTGTGACCCTGCCTCAAAAACCTAGGGCCGGGAGTTTGGCTCAGTGGCTTAAGCACCTGTCTGACAGACGCGAGGTTGTGAGTTCAATCCCTGGTGCTGCCAAAAAAAAAAAAAAAAGTCATTGTTCTCAGGGGTTTTAAATAAGGCGCCTCTGCTCATATGAAGTCGCCAGATTCATAGCCTGAGCAAAGAGTTCAGAAGAACTAAGAACCTGGGCCTCAGATAAATGCATATTTCGGTCCCAGTATTCACTGGTGAAAGTTCTCTCCTAAGCGGGGAGTGCACTCCGTCCCCCATTTCCAGGGCAAGGAAGAGGCATTTTCAGTGTTTCTGGCTGCACCTGTACCCCCATCAAGTGTCTCATAAACAGGGTGCACATGGCCCGCACAAGCTGGAACTGGGAGGACACCCGGGGCAGCCCACAGGAGCACTCCCCACATAGACCATCTCGGGACACTGCAAACGTGAGGAATGGGATGGAGAAACAGGAACAGGAAGGGTTCATTGATCTATAGCCACACCACCCTGACTACGCCTGACCTCATCAGAAAGGGTTCATCAGGTGCTTCAGCGGCCGCCTCACAATTCCCACAGTGGGGTCTGCGACCAAGAGCTCAGAAAGGATAAAAACAAAAAGTGACTCTGCTAACCCAAGGCTCAGTTTCTCAGGTTCCCTGGATGTAGGGAGAAAAAAAGAAACCAAACCCTGGACAGGATTCTCCCCAGGCACCTAGGGTCACATACTCTGTTCCCCTTCCGTGCTCTCCACACCTCACCATCAGTCAGGATGAGCCACGGTTTAACATACTCTGTTCCCCTTCCGTGCTCTCCACACCTCACCATCAGTCAGGATGAGCCACGGTTTAACCCCAGATGGTCTTTCCCATCCCATCCTCTCCTTTCCAACCTCACTGTGGGCGCTCTGGTCTGAAACTAGGGAGACACGTGAGCAGCTACTGCCAGTCCCTGGCTCAACCCAGTGTGCACGCTGCCAGGGCTCCAGCCCCCAACAACCTCCAGCTCACCCACCCTCATCAGTCCCTCGGCTGGGACAGAGCAGCACGGCCGCCAGACCTGACACGCTCCAAGCCCAGGTCCCGCACAGTGATGCTGCACGGGCACGGCGGAGTCAGCAAAGCAGATACAAAACCAGTACGCTTAGGTTACTTTTCAAAAACTACCTCTGGTCAGTATGGTTTGCTCGCTACTTTCAAAAGAATTGGACATAATTCAAAATAAAGATTCTTAAAAAAAAAAAATTAATCAGGAGGAAAATTTAAAAAGGAAATTAGAAGCCCTGAATAAAAGAGAAGCTTCAAATACAAAAATTAATCAGGAGGAAAATTTAAAAAGGAAATTAGAAGCCCTGAATAAAAGAGAAGCTTCAAATACAGTTTTATTTAAAAAAAAAAAAAAACCGGGCAGATGAAGGCCAGGCATGGTGGTGCACAACTGTAATCCCAGCACTTGGGAGGCTGAGGCAGGAGGATCAATGTGAGTTCATGGCCAGCCTGGGACACAAAGTGAGTTCAAAACCACCCTGAACTGCATAAAACCATGTTTCAAAAAGACAAAATAAAAATTAAATTAAATTAAATGCTGATGTGGTAGTGCGCAGCATAATTCCAGCGACACAGGAGGCTGAAACAGGAGGATCAGAAGCTTGAGGCCAGTACAGGAAACAAAGAAAGACTATCTCTAAATAAAAAAAGAGAGGAGCCTGGGGGTGGGGCTCAGTGCTCCCAGGTTCAATCCTATGTACCAGGAGTGGGAGATCTTAAAACTTCCCTGGAAGATGAGAATACAAGAGTTACGGCTCTCAGTCCTGTATAGGGGGAAAGATGCTCCTACTCAACTTTGAGAGGAGCTTTGTCCCATGAAACTGTGTTAGAATCAAATCAGCTAAATGTTTGGTGTCCTCAGCAACAGGTTTTAGTTTTAAACTTGCAGAAACAATGCTCAAACCTCCCCCTATATACACAGCTCAGCTTAACATTCCAATGGAAACCCAAGGGCCTACTGCTACATCTCATTTGGACAGGGTGCCACCTACCCAGGGAGGCTGCTCTCCAGTCACCTGGCTCAGGGTGGCATCCTAAAAGACTTTGCAAGCAGCCCCTGGACCATGAGCCATCCCAGCCTAATCACGAAGACAGTCCAAACCCACACACCGCTGGTACTGCGACTGACAAACACTGACCTTGAGCTGTGCCCATGCCTACAGGACCTCATGCTTCCTGCAGGATTTAACGGGCTCAGAGTAATCGCCTTGTTAATTCATTAAGGCTGCTTCCCATTCCATCTTCCTGGCTATTAAAAGCATCTCTCAGCTTAATGCCATCCACAAACCTCATCAGTACCAGCATCATTACTAACAATGACATGGAAGGCTTTCAGCTGCAACCAAGTCTTAACATCTCGCCTCTAAAAAACAAAAAGAAAAGAAAGCCAAGCCAAGCCAAACCAAACCAGGCAAGGTAGTGCACACCTGTGATCACAGCACTCTGGGAGGCTGAAGTAGAAAAACTGCAGTTCAAGCACCACCTAGACAACTTAGCAAACAACTCTAGCAAGACCTTGTCTCAACATAAAAAACAATGCTTTGGGATGTAACTCAGTGTAAAGGTTCAATTTCCAGGATCTTTAAATAAAAAATGATATATGCAGTAGATCAACCTTGGGTTTCTCAGCTGCACTGCAGTCATCTGCAGATCTTACTGGGCCACGGTCTCTGGTTCCATAGGTCCAGAAGGGGCTGCAATTGTGCCTTTCTAACAAGTTTCTGGGCACCACCACTCATGCTGGTTCAGAGATCACAGCTAGAGAGGAAAGGGCTGTTGTCTGTTTCTTTATGTTTCAGTTCTGCTGCACCTGGTTTGCGTGAGCACAGGGAAAGCAAAACTAGGAGCTCAGCATACTGATCCTGCCAATGCTTGATTGATGGGAAAGGGCACCTTGGTCTGTATGACAATGCTGCTCAAAAGAACACATCTGATTCTAGAAAGAGTAAGAGATTACCCAAAACGGGTGGAATTAACAAGTCTGTGCAGAGGGGAAGATTAGAAAAGAAGGGGACAGGCTGGAGCAAGCAAAGCCAGCAAGCCCTGCCTGGTTCCACAGGTGTCTGGGGACGCTCAAGTGACAGTGAGGAAGCAGGTATGTAGCCTGCTGCACCTGGAGGTGGGGGCGTGATGTCCCTGACTCAGGAGCTCCCTCCACACTCAGGCACCAGACACCACGCTTGCTGGGAGATGCCTTTGAAACACAGGAGCAAAGGCAGTGCTGAGACTGGGGGTGGGACGGTCCCTCACCATGCCACTCAGTTCCCAGGAGGAGACAGGAGGGAGGAGGACAATGTCCTTGAAGTCTGAAATGTGTGATGTGGTCTTCACAGCGCCTCCCACTGCAACCCTGGGAGGCTACCCTCAGCCCCTGATGAAAGAGGAGATTACACCAGAACCCATCTCGAACCCTCACTGTAGAGTTACGGCAGCTAATATGCAAAGCCCCAGCCTGCAGGCATAGCTAGCCCTCCTTTCTCTGATCCACACAGGATGGGCATGCATTCTTGCTAAAAGACCATTCGACAATCCCTCATACCTGTCAGGCCTCTCTCAGAGTCTGCTATTTCTGAGTCTCAAGCAAATTAATACACACAATAAAACCTTAATGAATAAGCAAGGTATAACTATCCTAAGAATAAAAGTTATCTCAGGACATTTATATATACTACATCCACCTGTAACACAGTTAAGTCTTGGCAATAAAGCAAAGTATTAGCCAGGCACAGTGGTATATGCCAGTAATCTCAACCCTCTGGGAGGCTGAGGCAGGAGGATCACAAGTTCAATCCAGTCTGGGCAATCTGACAACTTACACCCCATCTCAAACTAAAACATAAAAAATGACTAGAGATGTAGCTCAGTGGAAGGCCCTGGGTTCAATCCCACACACACACACACACACACACACACACACACACACAGAGAGAGCCAACTATTGTTTAGTTGTTGGTAAATATCTGAAAGATACAGAAAGCTCCATTAAGGAAATATACTCGACATACAGAGAAGCAAAAAAAATTAGCTTTGTTATAACTGTGGATGTATATGTGTGTATACCTATGGCCTGTGAGATATACATTAACTATTTTAATATATATTCATGTTTTAAAATAAAAGTTCAGAGCCGGGCGTGGTGGCGCACGCCTTTAATCCCAGCACTCGGGAGGCTGAGGTAGGAGAAGCGTTGTGAGTTCGAGGCCGGTTTGGGCTACAACGCAAGCGCAAGGCCGGCCTGAGCTACATAGTGCGACCCTGCCTCGAAAAACTAGGGCCGGGAGTTTGGCTCAGCGGCTTAAGCGCCTGCCCTGGCAGGCGCGAGGTTGTGAGTTCAATCTCCGGTGCCGCAAAAAAATAAAATAAAATAAAATAAAATAAAATAAAATAAAAGTTCAAGAAGAAAAACACTTGCCTAATAATCTGAACTTCCTCCAGGATTCCTGCCATCTCTTTACCTAGCATATTTTCCTCTATATTCAAATGTCTGAACCACTGTAATGAGAAAAAGATCAACTGACAAGAAAACAGAGTAAGCCAATGAACACATACGTTAAAAATCTCATCAACCCAACAACTCTCGCCCCCTCTTCCTCTCCAAGTCTCACAGGCCTGTTTTCGCAGAATTCATTCCATGTTTTACGCCCTTTACTCTCCTGTCCACTGAGAGGAAAAGCAAGAAGTCAAAGAGGGAACGAAGTGGGCCCAGCTCCGGATAAGTGAGCCTGAAGGCACATTTACTTGGAAGTTCCAGGGGTCTATCTTTTCAAAAAGTACACCACTTCTGGTTTCTGGCAAACAACCTTTAAAAAGCAATTCTGCTTTCCATACGCAAAGAGCTCAGAAATGCTGGTGCTACTGAGGCATACAAAGTCTTTGTTCTCAACAATCGGCCTGCCTGCTAACCAGTTAGCCATGGGCCCTGGGCAAGGAGCCCTGCCCTCGGCTTCCAGGACAAGGCCCTGGCACTGCAGGCCTTTCCGGTTCTCAACATCTAAGTCTGCCTACCCTGGCCGGAGGCCAAGCATCCTTAGCCCACATTTTTCTACCCATTGTATCATCCGCCTCGTGGGCCCCAATGAATGCTGGCAGTAAAAGTTAAAAAATAAGGAACTCAGCCTGAGCAGCAAGCACGCACCAGGGAAACAGGCCATGGCAGAGGAGGCAGGCCCACGGAGACGCCAACAGGAGACGAAGCCTGTTCACCCAGGCAGGAAGCCGGGTCCCCAGCAGGCTCCAAGCCCACACAGGAAGTGCTCTGCCCTCCCTCCAAGGAAAACTTCAGATCACCCGTCTCCCACACCTAGGGCCAGTGCATTTTCTCCGAATCGTGCCCACTCTCATGAAGATACCTAAGTAGGTGGAGGGTGAGGATTTAGTTCCAAACCGAATTCATGGACAGTAAGCTGAGCTCAGTGTTTAAGGCTGATTTGGAAGGAGGGTTTGAGTTCATCACATGCTACAATCTACCAGAGGTCAAGGATGCAATTAAATGAAAAATGGTTCCTAAAAGCCCTTGGCAACTGCGAAGGGGAAGCAACAGTTTGTTCCCTTCCCCTTCTCACTCACTCCACTCCCTTTTTTTTTTTTTTAACTGAGTCATACAAAGGAAATTTCAGACACCAACCCATATACAAGTAGCCATTACAGAGACCTGCCAGCTATTTCCTTAAATAACGCAAATCTCCTCACAACCTGGCAATGTTTCAAACTATCTTTGGTCATTTCTTAGGGAAAGAAGACAAAAGTAACGTGAAAAGGAAGGAAGGACTGAGTTTCCAAACACTATCCCAGTTGTATGACTAGTTGACCAAAAAGAATAGAAAAAAAGGCATAAACTCTAAAAATAAAATTTCCACATCACAGTATTAATCTTCCCAACCAAGTGGCTTCCATTAAAGAGATATGTCATGTATTTTAATTATTACTTAAAATAAGCTAGGAATTAATAATAAGATTCCAGATTTACAATGGGTGTGGCCCTCAAGAAAATTCATGTTCTTACATTCATGGAGTTTTTGTCTTTTTATTAGCTTACATTTTACAATCATCCTGGCTGTTTTCCCAGGAGGAAAAAGAAATTGGTGGAACAAAAGGAAAGATATCCAAAATGTGGAAATCATTCTTGACATCTTAACCACTGAGACATCTTGACATGTTAACCAATCTCTAGTCTCTTAGGGGATTTATATTCCTGTACTAACGCAGTCAAATGGAATTTCAACAAGTCTGTTCCAAACAGGAGGCCCACCACTGGTGAGCCTGCCGTCCAGGGTAGCAGAGGACAGATGTAGCTTGGAGCAACGGACAGGCTGGACAGATGATGTCTTAGTTTAAAAGTAATTTAGAATACGCATAGCAACTTTACTGGAAGTTCCATAGGCATGGGCTAACGTTCCACTTCTCTGTTGCTGTGGCTTCCCACAAGACCCAGCACATGGATACACATCAGGCTCTCTATCGCTTTTGGTGACTAAGGAAATCACAGTAATTTAAAAGAATCAAAAGGCAGGGGGTTAAAAAAAAAAAAGTATGAATGTGGGAAGGCAGTGTCTAAAG